>VZUI01044236.1:0-63353 GCA_013401135.1 Cettia cetti
AGGCTTGCCAGTTGCCTCTCAAGTGTATTCTGGAGCATTTAAAAAGGATTTTGCTTTTGACATAAGTGACTGTGCAAGGCATGTGAAATGCCCAGGTAAGGTGACAATCTGCTGCTTGAGGTAGAATCTGGCAAGTGAATGCAACTCTGAAGTGAGAACCTGAGCAAAAGCATACTTGATGCCCTTAGAAGTGACTTTTTACCACCTGCCATATATCATAATTGGTGTGGAGGAATGTCTCCTTTGCTCTGCTCCTTTGTGTTAAAAGAAAATCTTATCTGAAAGGCTTTAAATCTTTCCAAGAAGATAACCCTCCATCAGAAAAGCTGAAATAAGTCTGGGCTTTACACATATAACAAGTGAAAGTCACTTTAAAATCCCCTATTAATAAACTGTTGTGCTTATACCTGGTCTTGTTCTGCTAAGTGTAATTTATGAAGGTGCTCCAGTGGCTAAACACAGCAGAGGGCACAGGGAGGGATAAGTTCAGCAACTTGTAAATAAAGCTTGTGTTCCCCTCTCAGGATGTTTGAAGGCATAACAAGAAAAAATCCGTTGCTTACACCATAATTTATTTAGGAGTGCCAAGATCCTGGTCAGCAGAGTCAGGTTAATGGGGAATCTGAGCAAAGCCTGGATCTTAGGGGTGAATCCAAGAAAGGTGGACCTTTCTCTGAAGTGTCTACAGAGTCTTGCTGGCAACTGCATTTTCCAAGCCTTATCTCTAAAGCTCCCTCAAACCTGACCAAGGAGCTCCAATTCTCTTGTTTGGGTGTTTTTTCTGCAAGCCACCAAAGCTCTCCTTCCAGTTCAGGAGAAACTGGGTTTGCTTTTAGCAAAGATGGACATGGGCAAGCAAAATTGTGTGTCTTGACCTTTATGCAGCTGGGGAAAACCTCATCAATCAAGCCAGAGACTGCCATGCCTCTTCAGGCACTTCTCAGCTGGTGTTCCTATGGTTTAGGAGTCAAATCTATTGTGATCAATTATGCAGGGAATTAAAATTGCTGCACATGTTCTTATGCTCCAACAGTGCATCTGAGCACAGGGAAAATCTTCCCCATGTGCTGACCTTGTCAGATTGCCAGCCAGTGTCCTGGGACAGTGTGGGCAAGCCCTGGGGTTTGGACTGTCAGGCAGAAAAGGGGTGGCATGGGACAGGTTGAGTTCACCCTCAGCTGTGGCCAGAAGAAGGCAGGGACAAAAAGGAAGAGAAGATCTCAAGGGAAAGGATGTGGTTACTTGTGGAACTGATTGCAGAAAGCTGTGAGCTGGGAATGGGGAAGAAAGCTGCTGGATTTTCTAGGAAAGCCAGTGTGACAGTAGAAGATGGGCTGCTTTTAATAATCTGTTCAGAGCTATTTCTGCAAGAACAATGAATCTCTGTGCCTCAGTCATTCCCCATCTGTTTCCAGAACTCATTGAAAACTCATCTTTCCTTCCCTTCCTCTCCTCTTCCGCTCTCTCCACTGTCATTTTTATTTTAATTTTGCTTCTCTGCTCTCCAAAGTTTTTGTGGGGATGGAGCTTGAATGAGGCAATAGGCAAGGTAACTCACATTAACCAGCAAAGCAAGAGCTGATTTATTTTTATTGCACCCATTTATTTTCTTCACACCCCGAACTTCTTCATAAAGGAAATGATTTAACCTTTCAAGTATATGCCAAGGGTTTGTGTTGTAAAGTATTGTGAAATGTAAATCGAGAGAGGAGAGGCATAAATCCCTCCCCAGTTTGATGCAGCTTTTGTGAGGTGCTCCAGGTGATATTGTTTGCAGTGGGAAGGGTTCCTGCCTTCACTCCCTTAGCAAATATCAAAAGTAGCCTTTGTATTTATATACAGATATAATAAGGATCAAGGAAGGGAGAGATTTTTACCTCGAAAGGCAGTATTCCTTCCTCTCTTCCTTAGTCCGTGGTGGAATTCAGGTGCTTGGGGAGAGGCAGAACATGAGTGAAACGTGGATACGAGGTGTTAATAGGTTGAAATCTCTTAATGCATTAAACATAGGCTTAGACATTCTCTCATTATGCTTTTCCAGTTCCCCCACCCAAACTGCTCTCAAGGGTGTGCTTCCCCTGGGTCAGGATAATCATCTCTCTGGTCTGCCACCAGAGAGCCTCTGCTCAGCGAGTACTTCCAATTTTTCATTAAGATAATTTTACTGCCTAGTTATATATATTTTTTCCCCCTCCTGCCAAAATACCCAGCCATATGCTATTATTTTCCTCGTGTAAACTGCCACCACTTCCCTTTCCTGAGCCGGTGGATGTCAGGGAGAAGCCTGACAGCCTCCTCTCCTGATAAATGATGGGAGCCTAAAGGGCAGAGCCTCCGCCCGGATCCCGCTCCGACCGAGCGTGTGCCTTGGCACAGGGAATTCGGGAGTTCTTCTTGCTGGGGGAAGTTTACTCTAAAGGTCACAAGGAGATTCAACGTGCATAATGTTTTTTTTTTTGTTTTTTTTTTTTTTTGTTTTTTTTTTTTTTTTTTTGTTTTTTTTTTTTTTGTTTTTTTTTTTTTTTTTTAGTTTTTATTCCTGCAACGACAATACTGAAAAAAGCTGCGTGCCGTGAATGGATATTGGTGCTAATAAGGAGTAGCAGTTTGCCGAAGCTCGTAAAGGGATTTTACTTGCAGGCATAAGAAGTCCTTGCTGGGAAAATGACCAGAGGTTTGGAGCCTGACAGCTTAAAATCAAGTTAAAGAGCAATGTGGGTTTGGTTGATTTTTTTTTTTTTTTAATAATTTACATTGAAAGCTTTCTCTGCCGTGCAATTCCTTTGATTTTCTACTTTTTAAGACTTGCCTCCCTGCTGTGCCTGCCTGGGGTGGGCACTGTTGGTGCTGCAGTTGTTTCTCCCACTGTCTGTCAAATATTTTGGGCTCTGTTGGGTGTTGGGGCATTTGGGACAGGGAGAACTGTCCCAGGAGAGCCGGAGAGTTGTGCTGATGAGCTGAGTGAGAAGCAGGAGCTGATCAGTCTTCGAGCTCAGTGGAACCAAGTCTGTGTTCGTTGTGGTGCACAGCTGTGGTTGTGTCTCCCTTTAAAGCTTGAGAATTTCTTCTGTGAGCCCTGATGGTGAAGAAAAAAATTCTGCCTTCTCTGTCCTCTTTCCCTATAATGGCTCCCTGCACCCCATTAATTAAATGAAGAATTTTTTTGAGGAAATCCTAAACACTTAGCTACAAATCAGCTAGAATAACTCTGACAGAACCTGGGTATGAAAAAACACTGAGAAGGAGCTTAAAAAAAAGAGTATTTAAACATAAAATAAGAGGCTGAGAACACAAAAATCCACTAGAAAAAAGAAACAGATTTCCCAGATCTCATAATTTCTAAATAAATTCCCTGTTAGCAGCAGCATTGCTATGGCTCGTGCCATTTCCCTGTTGTAGTTAGCTTGAAATATTTTATCCTCCCTTTCCTACAGATCTCCTGACTGCTTTGAAAATGAGAACTTGTATTTTTCCCTTCAGCATCCACTTCATTCTCTGGTTGGTTCACAGACCTTAGGATGCAATGCATAGCAAGGAGGAAAAACAGAGTTAATTTGCTGGTATCTGTTCTGAACATGAATGCTGTTAATTGTCAAGCTTGTCCTCTCCTGACTGCAAAAATAAGCTGGTTGAAAATAATCCACTGTGTGCTTCTGTATTTTGCTGACAACTTGCCAGCTACCAACTAGGGGTGTGATAAATGCCCAAGTGGTTAAAATTTCCAACCAGCTTTCCACTCTCCTGCTTTCTAAGCTGTGCTTTTAGTGTCAGGTTTGTTGTCCATGTGCCTGCTGCCTCCTGTACATAAAAAAAATCAACTATATCTCCAAATTAGCTGAAATTTCAGATTTTGGTAGCCCTGAACCTGGGCCTACTGATAAATGGTGATGCCAACAGCTTCTTTTCTAGCCATATCTTAGCAAAATTCTCCTGAGCAAGGTCATGCTGCTACTGAGCCAATTACAAGCAGGTTTACATTTTGGGGAACTGTGGGGAGGGATGGTGTGTGGGTGTTTAAAGCTATTAGACTTGAAAACTCATATTAAAACACCATGTTCATTGCCTGGCTGGAATTACTCAATGCAGGATTTCTGCCCACCTTGTACAGCCAGAGAAGGAGTTGGGTTTGGCAGTTCAGGACGTGGCAGTGCTGTGCACAACCGGCAGCTGAGGAAGGTCCCCAGGTTTTACAAGTCTAGCTCTGACCTTCTTTTAAGGTGTAATAAACCTCAGAACCTGGTTTTGTGGAGGTGGGGGCAGATCTGCTGGGTGCATAAACTGATGCTGGCTGCAAATATTCCCTCTCTGTTGTGCTGCTGCCACGGCCACACCCCACACCCTGCAGTCAGAGCTTTGCTTGAGGAGTTGGTGCTTTTGCTTCCCCTCAGGCTTTAAAATGATTGACCACTTATTGTCTGGGAAGTGAGGAGCCTTGTCTTGTGTCACTTTGGGAAGGGATGGACAAATATTGAGGCTGTGCACTTAATAACTTTCACTTGTGTCATTTTCCCTGGAGATCCATAAGCAATATATTTCTTGACTCTGAGGTAACTTTTCAAATGAAACTTTGATGCCCTGAGAAATACCTGCACAAAAGACAGAGCAAGGATCTACTCACCTTAACCCAGAGCTCTTGTTTGAAGCTGAGATATAAAATACAGATGGGAATCTGATGTATTTTGAACCCAGATGCAGCTGAAATTAAAGATGTAATTCATAAAAGCTGAAAACATCTTGACTGTCAGTTTGAGCTCAGTGGTTTTCTACCTGCTGAAGCAGAGAAAGCAAGTGAGGGCAGCACAGGTAGATAATGTGGAATTTTTTTTAATTATGATTTTTTATTATTTCTCGTTAAAATGAAGGTTTTAGTAGAGTTTACTTGTGCTCAGAGAAAATAGTGAGAAGCATATAGCTGTGATGGCTCAAAATAATAAAATGAAGGATAATAGGGCAAAGAGAAAAGCTAATTATGAACATTTCAAAGAAAAGGCATGAACTGGGTCAGTTTTCTGCCCTCTGAGGTTTTTCTAATCCTGCTTGCTTTAATACCTCATGTAGTTTGATTTAAAATGTTTTTAGTAACAGGAACTCCACTGTTCCATAAACAAGGAGACCTCCCCATCCTGACCTCTGCCCAATCCTCAGACTAACATGTCACCACCTTTATTTCATCCCTGTTGCCCTCATTTATTCACCCCTGCAGTGCTGCGACACAGGCTATCTCTTCTTTAACCAAGAAAATTATCCTTAAAGAAAAGATCTGCAGCCTTTGTAGATCGGTTTCCTACACAATCTTGGAAGTAGATCCATGGAAGGATGGGACACTTCTCTCACTTTAGATTAAGGTTTGATGGAAATGCCAAGGTCCTGATCTATGTAATAAACCCAGTATTGGGCATTCTACAGAATTTTACTTTGAACCAGGGCAAGGGCCATCATTATTCCTGGATATTCCCCATCGTGTGGATTTCAGGACAGGTCAGCCCACCCTTTCAAAACAAAAAAGCTTTTGGGTATCAGCATGGTACAGAGCAGCAGTTGACCACACGATAACACAAATAACGGGAGAGGCTCGTGGAGTAACATGAGGAATAAAGCTGACACAAGGACTCAAAGATAAACAAAACTAAGAATGAAATCCATGCCATGGGAGCAAGATGTCACAGCTGGAGAACATCAGGGCTCCAGTTCCCAACAATGGTGCTGCATTAGACACATGGGTGAATGCATTTTCCTTTTTAATGGGAAGAAAAACCAGATTAACAGACCAGAAGGGAACTGTGGTGTGGAAGGGTTAGATCTCTGACAAAAAACACAGGAGTTTTTTTTTTTTTGTTTGTTTGTTTTTTTGGTTTTTTTTTTGTTTTTTTGTTTTTTTGTTTCTCTTAATGATTTGAGCATTTGATGTGGTATTTCTGAAAGCACTTTGGGACCTTTGCCTGAACAACCATTCCTGAATCATTGGGTAGAGAAAGAGCTCCAGAAGGCAAAAGGACATGACTGAGGTCACACAGAGCCTGGCTTTAAAGGAAAGAAAATCTTCCTGCTTTCCAGGCTTATTCCATCTGGATGACTGAGGAGGGCTGAAGAGTTCTCCTAGAGCTCTTGCTACCATTCACCACTTGCCTTTAAAACAGGAATGTTTTCCTTGCAGTATTGTGGAAATGCTGGTTGTTTGGTTTTGTACTGCCTGTTTGGGGATTTTTTTTGGCACTTGTTAGTAAAAGGAGGTTCTACACAAGTCTGTTTCTGTGGGGAAGAGGGGCAGGGTGACTCAATGGGTTAATCCTGACTTTATTCCACTGTAGCTGCTTTTCCAATTAAAACTGCTGGCTGGCAGTTTGCATTATCAGGAGAACAGTGGGAGCTGGCCTGTGCTGAGGGCTTGCAGGCAGGATTTCTCCTGTGCTCTGGGAGCCACCATGCAGTAGAGTGGCAAAAGCCACTGGAAATTCCATTGTGGCCTTGCAGGTGGATGGAAATGTTCAGCCATTTCCCAGCCAGTGTGAGCAAACTGATAGCAATCCCCAGGAGCTGGATCCTAATTACATTTCTCTGCTTGGGGATCATTTGAACCTTTAATGAGAGGTTGGTAAGGAGAGAGGGAGAGGTGGTTTTTTATTACAGCTGAGGAGAGGGGAAGGCTTTGCTGCCAGGGAATGTGGGCTCCTTCCAGTGCCATACTGAAGTAATGTCTTTCCCACTCACCATAGAAACAGCAACTGCTTCCTTTTGATTGAGGAAGAAGGCAGATTTGGCTCATTTGGTGGTTCATTTTCCCTGCATGTTGGTTCCTGGTAGTAGAATTTTGCTTTGCTGAGATGGATTTGATGTATCATCCCCAACTCTAAAATTTGGTGGCATTTCTTTTACTTTTTGAGGGACAGGATGGAGGAGGAAAAGATTTTTTTTTTTTTTTTTTGACCAGTTTGGCAGTGTCAGAGGTAGATCCACTGGTGTACAGACAATGGTAGGCCAGAAAGGATTATTTTCTATTTCCCACTGACTTCTGGCCACAATTTCTGGCTGATGGCCCCAGTTTAGACAATTGATTTTCAGACATTAGTTTGCAGGGACAGAACTGAGGGCTGCCACAGCAACTTCACCAGGATTAGCTCAGAGGTTGCTCCCTCAGTTTTTTTTAGCTTTCACCCTTTCACATTGAAGACTTCTCATGGAATTGTTGGTGCAAAGTCATGGAATGAATTTTTGGAGTCCACCGTGCCCCTATAAACTTCTGACTTGTGTGGCCTGGGAACTGGGCCAGTGTCAGACAGTCTAAATCAACCAGACAGAGAAAAATGCCTGAATAAACTGTTACAGGAATGACAGGAGGGAGCTCTGGGATGTCCCTGACAAAACAGCTTTGAAAGCCCATAGTGGTTTTATTGAAGTGCCTTCAGCTTGAAGAATAACAAATTGTAAGACCTAGCTCACTCTCCTTTTAAGTTCTAGTATAGTTGGAAGCCTTTTGATGCTCACTTTGTTTTCTGATTACTTTAAAAAAACTAATTCAATTCTATTGCTGTTATCAGCATTTTGAGACTTTGATCATCTAAGACTTGTCAATATTGTTCTTGCTGTTCTGCACTAATTTATTGTAGTTTACCTTTTGCTAACGGTGGGTTCTGCAGATAGAAAGTTTTATAGCTTCAGTGAGCAGATGCTGACCACAGCATATGAGCAGAATAAACTCAGCTGTGAACAGGAAAAAAGTAATTTGAGGATTTCTTTTGTATCCCATCTTTTGTGATGCTAAATAAGTGGCTGAGGACCGATGTGAGAAACCTGTGGATAGTAGAGGCTGCTCCTAAAATGAGGAGTCACTACATTCTTACAGCATCGTGGAAAGTTCTACCAAGAATATCACTGAGTTTTCCACAGGGGGCCAATATGAAAGTTACTGCCTCTGCTTCCTCTTTAAGGTGTTTATAGTCTAAATATCTTAGCTGTGTGGTGCCACCACAGGAATGAAGACACTAAATCCTCAGCAGGCCCCTGGGAACCCTCTGTACAATATCACTCTGTTTTTTCAGACTTTGGCACCAGGAAATGTTTTACTGTACTGCTGAGTTAGGAGTGAGCATGGTGTAGTTTAAGCTGCTCATCTTCCTGTGCCCTCTTTGTTCTCATCTTTACCTTCTTTCATAAGCTTCCCACCTGAGCAGCTTTTTAAATAACCTCAGCAGGCTTGAGAAGGATAATTTCATAAGTAACTTCTCTCTGAATGGATACTAAAAGAAAGTGGGGAGGGATGTTTTCTTCAAGGTCCCTTGAGCAATGACTGTGGGTGTTGGAGGAATCTGCAGAAGAAGGGATCACACAGGCTTCATATTCTGTCAACAGCACCTTCTGTGGTTGTTGCTGGAGAAATGAGATTGCACTACATGAACCACTGATCTAATAGGGACTTCTCAGGCTCTTTAAGCAGTCATAGCTGTCCTTTTCTGAGTATAAATTGGAGTCCTGGAAAGCAATCATCACTCTAAAAAGGCTGGATGTGTCCTATGTGTATATCTGGCTCACTAACACAACTGAATTTCCAGCTGAGACCCTGGCAGAGCTTGCAGCCAGGTGCAATACTAGCTGAGCTAAAATAAAGCCTCTCAAGTCAGTCCAGCTGGCATCCTGCTGAGTGTCTCACCTTTTGGCATCATCTTCTCATTTACTCATGCTCCTTATTGTGATAGAGCTCTTGTTCTTGCCACAGTTCTTTTAGCTATAATTCACACTGATGCCTGGCACCCAAATGGTTAAATGCATTTGGCTTTGCTGTCCTGTTCAGTCCCTGTAGATTGTGTTGGAAGAATTGAATGAAATTGATAGAGCTAGCATTACAGTGAGCAAAACCCTCTGAAGAAAGAGTAGATGGGTGGATAGAGAGAATGACCCCAAAGAAAACAGCTGTCAAGGGCAGCTATTGGTTTATCTTTCATTGAAAGAGAGACGTAATGAATTCTAAATTAAGAGAAACTAGAAGCAAGGCTGTTTATCAGCTCTCTGCTGCAGCATAAACAGGCACTTTAGAGGTATCGACTGCAGTCTCACTTAATGTACCACTAGGTGCATTTCCTCAGTGCCTGGGAACACCACCAACCTCAGGTTGGACTGAAGCTCTGATATTTAAAATATGCCAGGTCAGGCCAAGAGCAGTTTTGCACCTCAGTCTCCTTTCAAAGGGTCTTTGAACACGATTTCTTCTGTTTGTCAGCTAAAAGAGCAGCATAAGCATGTGCAGCCCAAATGACCTTTTGCTTAAAGAAGAGAAAGGGTACAAATGTAGGTGAAATCCCCAGGGATCTTCTAAGGGTCTCTTTGAAATTACTGGAGGTTCTGAGAGCAAAACAGCTCCTCAGTAAATCTGCTCTGAGAAATTTCAAAGAAAATGTTATCCCACCTTCATATCTTTTCCCATTGTGAGAATAATTGCCTCTTTGTAACCTCACTGTGCAGATCCTGGCTGAGTATTTATCAACTGACCATTCAAGGGTGGCAAGCAATCTGACAACTGACTCCAAATAATGTAATAAGGCTGACTGATGACTTGTCCTTGCCATTCTTGACTGGTTTTTTCTTCCACAGCCTCTCTGAAATACAGGATAGGAAAGTTGTGTTCTGCCCAAAGATGGGTTTGTGCCACGAGCATAGATCCCCTTAGACTCCTAATTCAAAGGAATTCTTGTTGCTGGAAAACATCATCACCTGGACAGGATCCTCAATTATTTACAGAAAACACGTTTTTCACAGGCCATGTTTCAGATATTGTCCACAGAAATTCTGTGTGAAGCTTGCCTTTGAAAGAAACTCGTATTCTCAGCAAGCAGTTCACTACAGACTGACTGACATCTGAATTTGTGTTTGTGAGCGTGTTCCCAGTAGCAATCTTTTACCAGCTAGTATATTCAATAACTTGTTTGATATTTCAGAGTAAATCTCATCAGAACTAGTGAGGATTTAGTAAAACATTACTTTTTGCTTAGATTTGATGGAAATTTTGATTCCGCCATGTCTCAGGCTCTGGTGTTTGTTGTTTTTTTTTTGTCTTATGCTTAGAGAGATGGCAGCAAGAGTATTCTGCAGCTCACCCAATAACTTGCTGATGCTCTGGATTTTCATATCTGCATTATTGAACTGTAGGTCTTTGAGGGGATTGAGTATAAATGGCTGAGCCACAGAGCCCAAGGTGCTGGAATGGGTCCTCCATTCTTTCATCAGCACCACTTCCCCTTAGCTGGAGTGTTGAGGATGAATTTGTCTCAATGTGTCAGCTTAGTGAGGCCAAAATCCAGATGCCAGGGATGAATATGGCTCATTACATTATCTCCTTGTGAAAACAATCCTCACCATCCTCTGCCATGCTTTGACTCTTGTCCTTACTTGGCCACATGCTCTTTTGTCATTTTTGCACATTTTCATGTCTTTAATTAAAAGAAAAGGCCTTCCCCATGGAAGATTAATTAGGATAAGTGTGCCACCATTAATATCTGCCGTGTTTGGAAAGAGATGATTCACCCTGTGATTAAAGCCAAACGGAATCTGGAATCTGAGGAGTAATTAGCCCTCAGCGGCTCGTAAGTCTGAAGGAAGCGCTATTTATCAGTGGCAGTGCTAATGCAATTACTTCTCCACTGCAGCCTCCTGGACTGATAAATCATGGCCTGAGCTTTGGGAGAAGCTATCAATTCAGGATTATGCTTCTCTGAGTCTACAAAGAGAAAAAGGGAGGAAACAAAGGGGACAAGCAGCTTCTCAACAGCTCTGATTGCATCAAAACTGTGGAGGCCAATGGAACCTGAGGGTCTTTTCTAAATCCATTTCCTGATGTATAAAGCTGTGAAACTTTGCAAAAATCATTGCAACTGGTTGAGATCATGATTTTTTTGGGGGGAGAAGAAGGGAGAGACCTGAATCCAAGGAAAGTTTATGTTCAGACTATGAAATCTGAGCAGAACAGTCTCTCTCCTGAAGCTGAACTTGTGATCCATCTTTCTTTAGAATATTTTTGCATGTTTTTCCTATGATGGATTTGTTTAGAAGTGGATGATGGGCAGTGAGTGTTAAGATGCTGCTCCTGTTTTCTCTGTGGGTTTTTTTTGGGGGGGACTTTTTCATTTTGCAAAAATCTGGAACACCTTTCCTGTGGGATTTAAGAGACTATGAATACATTAATCAACAGCAAGAAAAATATTCTCTTGTTTTGTATGTATCCACTCAATCTCTGAGTTGAGGCAGAAAGTGATAAAATGTTATCTGGGCCCCTTTGAGGAGCCAGGTGCATCCTTGATGCACTCCTTGCTTGGAGAGTCCCTTTCCATGAAGGATTTATCCTTGAGTCTTCCAGTTCCCACTCCCTAACAAAAAACTCATAAAATGGTTTGTCTTGCAGAGTAACCCGTCTCTTCATCCTGGTGTTTCATAGGTGCCATTTTCCAAATCTGAATCACACAACATTTCACCACACTGAAAGCTCAGAGAACCTGGGACATTCCTGGAGTCTTTCCAATGAATTCCATGGATCTGCCATGTGCCTGTCATTTACATTGCATTTCTCAATCCCTTCCATTTCCTGTAATTCCCAAGATGGAACCAACCTGCCAGTAAAATATCTGGAGGTTATGGATGAGAATATAATGTGCTAGGAACTGATTGCTGGCCTGGCCCATGGGGAAATAGCTTGGTCCTTTGTGTTATATAGAAATACTCTGGATTTAAACTTCTTATCTCCGACTGGTGCCCAAATAAACAAATGCAGCTGGGAGAAGTCTAGTGGGGTTCAAACCAGATGAAATCTTCCTCCTCACAGCTGCAACCTGCTGAAACACTTGTCCTGGGATTATTCTGTCTTCTCTGACACAGAGGAATTTGGGCCAGAACCAAACTGTTTCTTGCACTGGTTGAAACTCTGACCCTGTTTTAGGTGTGCAGGAGAAGCCTTGTTGGAGCTGAAGTCTGTGTAGGGTGGAAGACATGTCCAGTGGTGTTTTTTGATCACTTACATAAGGACTTTCCATACTATTTCAGATCAGAGAAGGGAATAGGGTTAATTGTGGAGCAGCAGTGCAAAAATGGAACTTGTCCTTCAAATCCTAGGCAGGTCTTCCTTCAGGAGCATGGAAAATGAACAATGTTTGGGATGCTCTTGTAGTAGATGTTAATTATGTTGGGGTTTTTTTTAAGCAGATGGGCAAACAAAGTCAGATTGAGATTTCTTGAAGGAAAAGATAACATAAAATTACATTAGCAGCTGCTGTGTTGTATTTGTTGACATGTTGGCTGAGTATGGTACTTGTCACAGTGAAACAGCTCCAGCATCAGTGAAAGAACACTAGATTTTTAGGAGCTAAAGGAAATCTGATGTCCCCTTTGCTGGAAGAAAGAAGCTGTAATTACCTGTTGTTCCTCTAATAGAAAAGATATGGCATGAGACAAACATTTTTCTGAGATGATTTTCTTTAACAAGTGTGTCCTTGACCTAGCTAGTGAATTATAGATGCTGTTTGTCTTATATCAAACACTTTGATTCTTTTTTTATTTTCACAGTGCAAAAATAAGGTAGTTTTGAGCACTGAAGAGTGGTTTGCCTTTCTAGGTCCTGTTCTCTCATGTCAAATTTTTGGGCTGGTATGTTCTTCCACAGGCAGCTTGTTAGGTATGATGTTGCCCACAAACTCCTATGAAGATCTAAGGGATCAAGCTCAAAATTCAGGAAAAATATAGAGAAAAGTTAAGGGCTGCTTTTTTGAGGCTAAAAAAAATTAGTATTTAGACAAGTGGCTCTGCCTTAGTGCTGTGATAGCAACCAGTTAAAATCTTTTGGCATTTTAACTGGAGCTTGGAGCCATGTGGTGAAATAAGACATGGGCTCCTATAGTGGATCTGGTAACATTAAATTTCTGTGTACCTATTTTTATATATATTCCCTACAAGAACACTCAGCTTGGATAAAAAAGGTGGTATTAAGAAATTTCCAGTACCTGTTGATACTGTGTGATAAAAAATTAACTCCAGAAACAAAATGCAGGCCAAGAAGTGATGGGTTGAAATGACCCACTGCCTTCCCTGTTCTGCAATTCCTCAGGTAAGGTCAAGCACATCAATTTTCTATTGGGTTTCCCATCAATATGGGAGCTGTTGGTTTGCCAAGGAGGTGGATTTCAAGAGACTTCTGAAATGTGACTGCTTGACTGGTTCTAGTTACCACAAAGTCAGGTTTGTGAAAAGGCTGGAGTGGGGAAAAAAGTAGCCAAGACAAGTGAAAAGTGACTAAATTTAAAACAAAAAAGTAATTTTTTTTTCACTTGTGAGAACAAAGAGCTTTTGATTCCTGATGCTTCTGTTAGGGGCTCAGTGGGCCAAAGGAAGGGATTTGCAAGGAGAAGTTGGCAGGATTGTTCCCTGTTATGGGTTCTTGTTGCCTAAATCCAAAGTCTGCACTGCATCCCAACCATTTCTTTTCCCTGGCCACAGGAGCAGTGGATAGACAGGTGCTGGGGATGGAAAGGAAAGTACTCCACCCAGCCCTTGAGATGAACTGCTAGCTGCTTATTTATAGTCTGTGGTTTGAGCTGGTGTTAAAGCCCTTGCTGACTTTGCAGTGGTAAATAATACTGAGGAGCTGGATTGTCAATACCTCATAAAGCTGGGGATGGTTCAGTAATGCACCATGGGAAGTGAGGTGAAATTGGCTTTAGATGTAATTCAAACACTCAAACTTCCTTCATAAAGGCTGATTTTTTTTTTTCTTCTTTTTCTCCCTGACCTCCTTTGTTATTTGGGATGGCCAAATGGATTGAAATAGAGACATCAAGTGTCTCACTCCTTCTTCATTCCCAGCTGAAAAGGTTTCCTAAGAAAAAATCAGCTTCCATTTTAACTGGAGTCTGTTTCCCACAGATTTGGTTAAACACTCAAAGACTCCAACCCAAAGTGAGTTTTGAAGACAAAAAGTGTTCCTGAGAGCAGTTTAGACATGTGGCTGCAGAAATTCTGTTGATAACATCCAGGTTCCTCAGCAGTGGGCTGCTTCTGCTGGCCTTGGAGTCAATGACGTCACCTGTTCCCATTCCCAGCACAGTAATCGCAGAATATCCACATCACCCCTGCCTGGAATAAGCATTTAAAGAATATTCTAGGTCTTAAGTTGTTTAATTCTTTACTACTAGTGGTTAATTGTAGTTATTTCAGGAAGTAGGAATTAGGGCTTTTTGCTCACTTCTGGTTCTGTCCTTGAGGTCTCTGAAAACCTCAGTCAGTGTTTTTTTTTCTCCTCTTTGTTTTTTAATGCCTCAAATATGGCCTGTTCTGTTAAATTCTGGCTATGGTTGGACTTGGAAGTATTAAAACAACATTTAACAGAACTACCTGAGAAGTCTGAAAAAGCTGGGGAGAGAACTTCCTCTTAGGAGATTTAAAGCCTTTTCCTGGAGCTGCAGGAAAGTTTTCATCATGGTAGAAAATTCCTTTTGCTTTCCTCTATATCAGTCTGGACTTTATTCACCTCTTAGTGGTTTTTTTTTCCTTTGTTATGTTTTCTTCACACCTGCAAAACCGATCAAAATTCACAGCTATTTTTCTAGACTTGCTTGTTTTCCTAGTTTCTTCAGAGGAACTTGAGATATTAACAATCCGGTTTCTTGAGGTCCCATGCCAAAAGCCTTATGTGTGCAAATGTGGGTGTGCAGCTTGGAAATAACCTGTGGAGCTGCTGGCTGAAGGAAACTGCCACGTGTATGTCCAGAGTGCAATTAATTTTGTGTGGGCTGCTGAGTGGCACAAGTGTAAAGAGAGGGGGAAACCCCTCTCAGAACTGGTCCTGTGTTCTCACAACTGGATAACAATGGTTCTGTCACCCTGACATATCCTGAGGAGTTGCTGTTTCCTTCCCTTCTTGTATCTCTGCAGCACACTGTGCAGAAATTTCTCCTTGGAAATGACTTTGGATGGGAATGTGGGGTGTTGGTTGGGTGTCAGTGGCATCAGTCTCGTGCCAGCAGCCCCTGTGACCAGAGGGACTGGGTAATTGGCTGAAGTGGAAATTATATTTCATGTTGTCTGCCATGAAGTTACTTCTGGGCTTCCCAGGGGCCTGCTGCAGTTTGGTTTTGTTGACAACCAGAGGTACCCATTGGCCCTGCCCTTCTTTACTGTCCTATTTGAGGCTTCATTCCTTGATACTAGCATGTCAAAATGCTGAGTTAAATGTATTGCATAAGGAAATGTTGTGCAGGAGCTTCAAGCAATGCAGAAGGTGGGTTGTATTGCTCAGCACCTGTTGTCCAAAGAGCTCGTGGCAGCTGCAGGCAGGAGTGGGCTCCTTGGACCTCTCTGAAACGTGTGGTGTCATCCCGACTTTACAAGTAGCTGGGGAGGCACAGGAAGATGTAAGTGAAGTGCCAGGCAGCAGAGCCTCATGCTCTTTTCCTTCCCTCCTTTCTCTGGGCACCCTCAGCTCAGCAGGCCCTTTCAGCACCCAGCAGCCACCCTGGGAGGCTGCTGCAGGGATAAATGCTGTGCACAGCTCAGCCTGACAAGAGCCCCAGTGGGATCCTCTGCTGGCTCGTTAGCAGCACACACCCGTGATGATGCCTGGCTCCCGTTCAGGAGGCAGCCAGCCATCCCCACTCAGCAAGCACAGCCAGCCCTGCTGATGCCTTCCAGCAGCATCCAACGTGCCACACAGGGGCTTCCAGTCCAAAAGCCCTTTGCTGTTTTCTCTCGGAGCAGATCTGGTTGCCTTCATTGTCAGCCCTGCATAAATAGATTAGCAACTGCCCTTTCAGCTGAAGGGGAGGAGGCAGACAGTTCAGGAGGAATGTGATCTGAGTGGGCCAGAAAGCTCAGACCTGAAGCATCACTGTAAATATCAGAATTCCCTACTGGTCAAATGACAGGCCTGGGTAGCATTTCACTGCTGGGTCTGTTTAATCTTTTTCCTGTGCCATTGGAAAATGGAGAACTGTGAATTTCCTGCTCAGTGCTTCATTCTTTGTGCAGATGGAATCAGAAAAATATCTTTTAGGACCTAATATTACCCATCATTGTTTTTAAATTTGGTATACTTGCAGGTGTAACAAGCCTGCAGGGGGAAAGAAGATGTTTTTACCATCTGTGCAACTCCGGTGTTTCTACAGCCAGTGGAATTAATTATTTTTCATTATTATTACATTTAGTGATAAATGTTCTGCATTAGCAAGGAATGGAGGAGGAGTTAACACTGCTGGCTTGCTCATTACTCAGAGTTGAATGGACCTGTTCATGTCCTTATCAGAGAGGATCTGTGGTGATCTCTGACCCTTCAGCATATGCATTTGTTTCTTCCCATGAAGGAAGTGGTGGAAGGATTATGACCCAGTATTTTTGGGCATCATCACAGGATTTTCCAGGTCCACACTGAGAGCTTAAGGTGTAGACTGAGGGTGAGAAGGACAGAAACAATGCACACTACTCTTTTCCTGGCTGGAGGAGGCTGTCTCAGCTGCCGTTGCAGGACTTTGGCCACCTCTCTCCCATCCTGGGCTGGCTAACATGAGGTTATTCCAAAAAGCACACACTGATCACTTGGGAGGTGCAGGAAAAGGGATTTATCAGAATGAATCCACTGGAAAATGATAAGCACACCAGTGATGTCAGGGATTTCTGCTTCTCCACCTTCCATTTTTATCCTATTTTTGTTTAAAATGCTACCTGTGTATATTTTTGTATGCCATTTCCTGTTACCCTCCTAAATGAACCTTTTCAACAGAAATCTCCTAACACCATATGTGCTGGTGAGGAACTCCTTCCTCAACACCCATTTGCATTAAAGACTATTAAGGTAATTACACTTGCTCTGGGAGACAAATCATTTCAAGAATCCATCCTGCAGCTGCAGAGAAGTGAAATTCTGTTGTGCCAGCAATGCCAAAGTATCTGCTGGCATTTGTGCCCAACACAGCAGGGGAAAAAAATTTTGGCCTTAGACTGTGTGAATCAAAGTGAGCATTAAGGACTCTGATCTTCTTGCCCCACCTTGTCTCCTGGCCCATGGATTTTGTTGGTAATTCCAGCTTGCTCTGGTGGCTTTGCATGAGGCTTGGATATGAAAGCTTTCTCTCTCTGCATGGCTCCAGTAGAAACAAGAGTTTATTAATTTCCACACCTCACTGGAAAATAACAGAGATGAGGCATCTTGAGGAGTTTACATTTAAAAATGTTTGGCTGGTTTTAGTCTGGCTGGGAGACTGAGAGCTAAAATCACAAGTGGAAATAATGCAGGTTAGGGGAATTTTGAAACTTGGAAAACTGCTCCTTTTGACTGTTTGCCAACCCTCCCCCAAACAGGCACATAATGAAAATACCTATCCCTCTGCTCAAGGATCTGTAGATAGTAGAGAAGAGACAGGTAAGCATTTACATTAACCTAAATATATGGGTTTATTATGCTATAAGACTAGTCAATAATCTAAATATTTATCACAGCATTTGGAACTGTTTGTAAGTCCTTTATCCTCTTAGTGATTTTCCCTTGTGTGTTATGCTGTATGGCATGACTCAAGGGTTAAACACAGTCAGTTCCCCAAAGTGGTACCAATGGGAGTGGATGCTCCTAAATTTATGTCCCTCATTGCATCAACAGACTGTGTTTCAGATAAGATATCTTGATTACAATTGCTTTCCTTTTTTCCAGTTGCTTGCATTGCAAGTTCTGTGCATCAGGAGAAGTCAAATTTTCCCCTCTAGCTGTGTTATAGCATGTAAATTCCTGGGGTGAGCAGGGCTGCTTGGCTTTCTCGTGATAGAGGGAAGAAGCATTGAGAATTTAACTAAGTTTTCTGTCCCTGGGAATTTGAAGATGGTTCAATTACAGGTCAAAAGCAATTCTGTGCAAACTTCTAATTTGAAAAATGTTACAAGAAGGAAATACGCATCATTAACTCATTTCTGTTACAGGGATAACTATTTTTCCTCTTCATCTTTCTTTCAGCAGTAGTTTGGGGAGTCTGTCCATATAATTAATGATATCTGATTTATGTTAATCACTTATGATGTCTTTCCTGCTATGAAAAATGACTGTATTCAGCACACATGTACCTACCTTTCATATAAAACCTCTGAAACACGCTCACTAGGGTAAGACAAAAGAGTGCTGCACTTTAATGCCTGTGCTTGACAAACAGCAGATATGCTCAGGAAGGAGCTGGAAATTGAAAAGTCAGTTCCTCCAGCCTCTGGGGATGAGAGGATGGGAAGAATGGAACACAGCAGGGGCAAGACAAAGAGAGGTTACAAAGAAGGCTAAAAGGGCATTTCTCCTGTCCTTGCCCCTTAATGGACACTCTGGCCATTGGCCTCTGGGATGTCCAAGGACTGCATTAAATGGATCTTCTCATTGTTTGTAACAATGTGGTTTGTTGGGTAGGTTTGGAGCAGGCCAGGAAGGAGGTAAGAATTTAATGACTCTGAGCTCTTTCATTGCCTGTGCTGAATGTTTCCCGGAGGCTGCCAGCCCAGAATATTTCAGTGGGGCTAAATACATTTCAATTACTGCTATTTTTAATTAAAAATAGATGTCACAACTCATTTGACACTTTGCTCTGACTTGTGCCTTGGTTAATCTACAATTATTTAGAAGAGTGCTTAAGACAGGCTACCAAGATGGGGAGTCTTTGCAAATTGCAGCATGAATCTAATTTCAAATGACATTTTGGCAACCCTAGTAAGCTTTTTTTTTTTTTTTTTTTTGAATTCTGCTTCATTTTCCATCCACATAGAAGAGCTCAGACTCCCAACACAAAGCAGAGACCATGCCATGCCGTGGGTTGAAACATGGGATGGGTGCTTTGGTGAGCTAGGGCTGGATGCAGGGAGCTCCACTCACCCCCTGTGCTGGCAGCTGTAACCTGTGTGTATGAGGAAAACTTGTCATTCATATATGGCTGCAGCTTCTGTGTTGGGATGGTTGAGGTGAGATAATGTGAAATAAAGAGAAAAGGAGAAACCTTCTTGAACCTGAGCTCTTGTTCAATAGCTCTGAATTATCAACTCGGTTCTTCTTGAGGGAAGGCTTTGCCAAGCTTTGACTTATTGGTGTACCTTAAAATTAGTTCCATTTAACATGGGTAAGCTGCTTATTAAGAATCTCAGCTAAAATGTAGCACCGGTGGGGGGTTTTAGTGCTTTTTTGTTTGTTTGTTTTTGTAGGATTCATATTTCTCACTCAGTTTTCCAGCTTATGATATGAAGGGGTGAACAGTTTTGCTGAAGGTCACACAGTAAGTGGCTGTGCCAGGAGGAGTATCTTGCATAGTTTTTTATTCCTGTAAATGCTCTTTATAATGATGCTATTGTGCCACCACTGAGCCAGTTGCTCAGTGGCACCAAGTGTCAGCAGCTCCTACAGGTTTAAAGTAGGGTAGGAGGAGAATGGCCTTTCAGATGTGGCTTTCAGAAAAAAAGGAGGTTTATTTGTTCATTATTTGTTCATTGGAAGCAAATACTTCTTACAGCACGGAAAATAAAATTAAGGAAGAGATGGTTGGATCAGTCTTTGGCTGATGTGGCTGGGAGCTGCCAGCACTGGGCTCATTCATCTCCCCTCACTGTCCCTTTCTCCCATCTCTGTGTCCCCTGCTCCCCAGGCTGTGTCACATCACAGTGCTGGCCACATCTTCAGCCAGGTCTGCTCATCTGGAAGCTTCTCCCAGGCCACTGTGTAGATTTTCCAGTGGTCAGTCCTGTTGTATTTTTGCAGCCTATGTGGAATGGTGGAGAATTTGGCTGGCTGACCAAAGCCTACACAATGTATCTCAAACTTTCAGCTATAATCCTGCACCTCCTTTTTGGCAGGACTTTTTATAAGATTTTTGCATTCCCCCAGCCTTGTTCCTCCTGAAAACCTCCTTCCCCCACTAACACCTTAGGCTGGCTGGGATCCTGGAGTTTCTCCTTTCCAAATGAAGGTTCTGGCAGGAGGAGGGATTGTCCCCCAGTGTCAGCTTGGTGGTGGTTTCAACCATTAGAAGAGCCCTAAATTAAGAAATTTTGCTTGGAGTTAAGGGCAGGATTTCATAATTTTCTGCTTTTATTAGTTTGTTTGTACTTCCTTAGCCCCTGGATTATAGATTTTAAACCACAGACCTTGCAGCAATCCATCTCTGCTCTTTCTTAACTATGCTCTT
Source organism: Cettia cetti (assembly GCA_013401135.1). Lineage (NCBI taxonomy): Eukaryota > Metazoa > Chordata > Aves > Passeriformes > Sylviidae > Cettia > Cettia cetti. The sequence continues at coordinate 20,157 of VZUI01044236.1, forward strand.
TGGCTTGGTCTGATCCCACTAGACATTCAGCAGAATGTCTAAAAAGCTGCAAAAACTAGGAAAAAAAAAAAAAAAAGCAGAGAGGAAAAAGAGGGAAGAAAACCTTCTCTTCCCCCTTTCACCTTCCAGAAATTTTGGCCTAGCCATGCGTGGCCCAGAAATGAGGACTTTCCAAGACAAACGGGTTGCATTATCACACCAGACTCCCCTGGCAAGGAATGGACTTTGACAGCCTAAAAACATTATTTTTTCTGTGGAAGAGGGAACAAATAGTTGCAAAGCAAACACTGAGCGTGTTTGCAGGTGCTGTGCTCCATTGTGTTTGCCAACCAGATGTTCTGTGCTGGGACGCTGCCCTGGCCTTTTCTGGGATGAAATGTCACTCTGGATGAAATAGAGCAAAACCCTGCACAGTCTCTCAGAATGAGCTGAGCTTTTAATTTGTCAGCTATTAATATAACTGTGTCTTTGTATTGCACAGGGCACCCAGCAAAATAAACATGTAAAATTTGACCTTCAGAGAATTAACTGCCATTGGACCGTGGAAATCTGCCTTGCTACAGCAAGCTGTGGTGTGCTTGGGTACTATGGCACAGCTTTAAAATCCCTTGCCTGGACTGGAATGATTTCAGGGGATTTCTCTGCGTCAAATACCTTGACCTGCTGTAGCTGAGTTCTACCACGTGCATCTCATGGTGTTCTAGGGAAAGGTGAGAAAATGTGGACTTCCATAAGGCAGATATTAAGGATGTCTGTGAGTAACTCTCCTAGAGCTGTGTTTTCTCTATTGCTCCTGCAACAGGCTGGATTTGGGAGAAAATACTCCAAAATGTTAGGATAGTAGTTTTGGGTCTTGTAGCCAGTGATCCAAGAGGGAATAATTTGACAAACAGCAGGATTTGAGCTGCTAAGCTTTGCTAACACAGAGTTTTTGCTGTAAAGGTGGGTCCTTTCTGTGCTAGAATGACTGAATACAGCTATTAACTGCTGCTTTGGATCAGTGAATCCAATGGTGCTTCCACCTTTGCTTGAGTGATGTCCTACATGTATTCCTTTCCCTTCCTAGCTTTGCTATTACTGGAGAACAGCAGCAAAATTTATGATGGAAATGGAGCAGATCATATTTAGCCTTTACCAAAAGGGCTCTAAGGAAGGGATTGGGATATTGACTCTCAAGCTGTTATTCCCTCTCAAGGCCAGTGGATGCTTTGGTCAGTAACTTGGTTCATCCAACAACTTCTTGACTTACAGGTTTTCTCTGAATGAGCAGAAATCTGTTTTCACTGTGAGGAATCTTCTATGGTTTCAGCTTCTCCTGCATGTCAAGGATCAACTTTCTTCTCCCTGTTGCCCAAATGAGGCCCCCTTTTTTTGGTCACATCTATCACAAGGGCCACAAGAGTGGCTTCTTGGTCTTTCCTGTTCTTTTGACCTTATTTCACATAAAACACTTCCCTTGTGCTTTAAAATTAGCAATTAGCATTGCTAATTGACAGGGATTTGGAGGAAGTGCACCCATGTCAGCTACTGTCTTCTCTGGGATCTCTGGAGAATATTAATCATGGAATCACAGAATTGTTTAGGTTGGAAAAGACCCTTAAGATCATGTGGTCCAACCCAGCACTGCCAAGTCCACCACAAAACGATGTCCCTAAACATGAAGGAACTCTTTCACCCTGGCAAGTCCTATTAAAGATTTTCTTTGTTAAAATATCACAGGCCACATTGCCATCTACACAAAAGCCACATTTCACCTCTCTAGCAATGCATGGCATCCTAGGGTAGATATAAATAAAAATGGCCTTCAGAGTTCCCTTTGTGCTCTCAGAGAGTAATGTAAAACAGCCAAAATGAGAAATCAGGGCTGTGTGAGAGGGAGGATGCTCAGATTGTTAATGAAGTGCTGTCCCCAAACACTTGAGCCCTGTTGATTCCTTTCCAGTTAATAAACCATTTATACATGGCCTGCTTTTAGCACGGAACCAAATTCCTTTTTCTCTCAAGCTGTGATCTATAATTATATAGCTGACATCAAACATGAGCAGATACCAAGTCAAAGCAATGAATTTGGTTCTGTTCCTGTAATTCCATTTCCATGTTAACAATTTTTCTCCCTGTCCTTAAATTATATTTTTATTGAAAGCTTCAAAGGTCAGCTTAGACATTCAGAGAAAATTTGTAACTCAGATTGTTTAGTATTCTCTCATATAGCACAGCCCTCCATTACCCTGTGTCAGCAAATTAAGGAAATGAAAGTTGTGGCCAAGGATTACAATAGTGCTGGTGCTAACCTTTTACAGCACATGGCATACTATCAATTTTAGCCACGGGAGAAATGTGCTGTTCACATACAGCAAGTGGGTGTTGAAGTCTTTAATCTAAAAATGAAATCTTGCCTCTAGGAGAGACAAGTGAAGCCCATAGATCTTCCTTGCTGCTGGATAAACCTCTTGAGCAGCTGAGATCTCTTCAGCCACACGTTTTTCCTTTATTCATTTTTCCTTCCTTTCTTCCTCACCTGGAGACAGAGGGACATCTATTCTACTCGACTGGAAGGGCAATACTGTAGCACAGAGATATGTGGGTGCCCATATATTCACAAGATCGAGGGCCAAGGGAGATGGATGGATAACCTACAGACGTTTTCTTAGCTGCAAAACCCTCACAAGGTCTAGCAACACACTTTCACCCAGCATCAATCTTCTGTGCAGTCCTAGGGAGGTTAATGGGATTGCTCAGCTGTTTAAGTACCTAGCTGAATGAAGGTGATAATTAATCAGGCTGCAAATTATTCTGGAGAACCCAATTTTTAATGTGAGGTTTGCTTTACTCAATAGTTGCTATAGAATTGTGCAGGGCACACTTGATTTAGCTGGGCCAAGAAAAAACTGATAGACCCGTTTCACTTAATTGCTATTCAGTGCTGGGTTTTGATTTCCCTGGGAGTGTTTCTTTTCCCTTTCAGACATGGGATTTTTGACCTGCTTTTCTCTGTCTTCACTCCAAATCACAGCAGCATATACCCTGTAGCCTTGGAGAGGTTTTAGTTTGGTCTCTAAACTTAAAAGGCTAAAGGCAATACATTGACAGTTCTAAACTGTTGTCAGAAATAAATTTCCCTGGAGTGCTGTGTAATAGGGTCAGAGTTTATTGGGTAATGCTTAGTTAGTAGATGGCCCAAAGATTAGGAGTTATTTTAGCTGGGGCATGAATAATTGAGCTGAAGGCAAACTGAAGTCCATGATGTCGCTTATCAGGTTCTGTCACTGTGGGATATGATCACTCAGTCTTTCACTTTCCACAGAACTGGTGTTAAGTTCAAAGTGATGTTGCCAGCTGAGCAGGTGGGAAGCAGCCAAGGAGCCCATTCATGAAATGCCTCAATGCCTGGGCAGCCTGTAAATGTTCTTTTGGAGAGAGAGGTGGTCCCTCAGGCAGGATTTCACAGCCCCTGGTTTCATCTCCTGTTTTTATTTGGATTTTGAAGGGGCTGCCTGTGGCTTGTCTTGCCTGCACAGCATCACCCCAGCAGTGGGTGGGGGAATTAGCTTGTTGCTGGGGTGTTAAACCCCTTCCACTCCTGGAGACTGGTGTGCTTCAAGCGTAGTTGTGAGTGTGCCCTTTCCTACCCATTCTTTAAATGAGTCTTGCTGTGAGGACAGACTGGTGGGAGCAGAGGTTGGCTTGGGAGGCTCTAATGAAATGGAAAATATCCCATGCAAGCAGAAGGTGGAACTGGGAGATGAATCATGCTCTAAGACCCCCACAAAACTACCCATTTTCTAAGTTTGTTTTCTGCTGGAGTCTGTGAGCTGAAGAGGTGTCTATCCCATGCTGGTTTCCATAGAGCCCCTCGTGGGGCTGTTCCTGATTTTAACTCACTTTAATAAAGATGATCCAGCTTGCTCAAACTCTTATGAGCTCATTTTGACAGGAAAGACTCTGTAACAAAGGGGCTAATAATATCCCAGAGAAGGAGAATTGGAATGCACTGAGGATCATAAACTTGTCATCTCACGTAACTGCAGCCAAAGGAAGATGGAGACTCATAAGAAGGAGGTTGAATTAGCCTTGAAAAACAGGTCTACTTTTAGATTTAGCAATTATAAAATCTGTAAATAGAAGGTGTGTTGTTTTTTGGTAAAAAATGCTGAAAGAGATGGAGTTAATATATTTTAACTATTTTTTAATCTCTTCAGATATGCATAGAAAGACCTAATCCTATTACTTCACTTGTAAGGGATAGTAATATTTCACACAAACCATTTTCAAAACTGTTGCGTTCAGCAGAAAATGGATAGAATTTCCCCAGGGCTGATAAACTGGCAGGCATTAATTTGGGAGACCATCAACCAATGCTGCACACATAGATTTAAAATAACTGGAAAATGAACAGCACAGGGAACTGTGCTGCTGCTAGAGGCCATTTCAGAGGTGGATTAATGGGACAGGGATTCAGAAGGGATTGCTGATGCCTGGATAGCCAACCTGTTCCATATGGTTCAACCCCAGACAGCCACAGGGGTGTTGAAGGGTGCTTCAGATGTCATCTCTCGCACACACAGAGCTCAACACAGTCTAAGTTAAACACAACCCACAGCTGCCAAGGTCAGGGGCATGGAAGGTGTGGCCCAACCCAGACTTTTGGGATGTTATCATTCTCCCACAAACTCAATATGGCGGTCTGGCACTTTCTTTTTAGCATTAATTTCCTTTTAATTGGGAGAAGTAAGAGGGAGTTTGCACAAGAAATACTGCAACTTTATGCTGGATAGGAATGGCAGAAGTGAAGCTGACAGGAGGCAGCTGGACTACAAATTAAAGCTGAAGCAGACCAGTCTTTTCTCATTCCACTAGCTCAGGAAAATATTGAAAGTAAACCACTGGCAAGTCAGCAGTGAAAAGCAAATTAGATTTGGGACCAGATGGTGTAGATCAGTATAATACAAGTTGATGTCAATAAAGGAGTGTGATTAATGCTGCCAAGAATATCACTCATGATCTTTTCCAATTTCAGGTGTTATTTGTAGCACAGGTGAGGTGTACACAGATGCATGTACAGATCATTTTGGAAAGTGGGATTTAATTGATTCTCTGTTCCAAAAGAAAGTCTGTGTCCAGATTTATCTGGCAATGTGCAGGCACTAGAGACTGTCCTGGAGTGGGAATCTGGGGTTTAGAAGAAAAAGAGCAGAACATATGATCTGTGTCTGACCATGAAACTCAGTGCAGGACTGGATCCTGAGCACTTATGTGTCTGATAATTGGGCAATGAATATTAGATTTATGGATGTGATTTTAGCATGCTTTATATCATTCCAATAATTATAAATTTTGTTATTTCTCAGTAAATGTGAGTGTATCTAAGTAGACTGTTACCTCATCAATATTGCCTTATTCTTGTCAATACCCACCAGTGGTGGTGGGTATTGTCTGACCATAATACATCCTCCAAACTCTTAATTTTCAGAGTGCTCTGTGAATTAATTATGAAGAATATCTCATATACAGTCAATAATCTCAGTGGTGTAGTTAATCTGATGGCACACTGAAATTCTGTGTGAATGTCTGATAGAAAAATGAGGTCTATGTAAAATAAAGGCCTCACTATGGGATTAGATACCAATCTGCAAAACAGAGTTATAAAAGATGGGTTTGATGATAGAATGAAGAATGACTTTAAAAGTGAGTCACATTGTTTCAGTGATGTAGTCGTTTTCCAGGAAAAATCTGTTGCCAAGGATCAGGGCATCCTTGGCAAGCTCAGATGTGCAATAACATCCCTTCTCAGTGCTGAACTCTTTTCTTTTGAATGCTCTTTGGTGAGGAACTTGGTAAGAGACTTCAGCTTTTCTCAGGGGATGAGTATCAGTCAAAACTGACTTTCTGCCACCTTTGCCCCTAGGTAGACATGAAACAGGGTGTCTCTGAGAGTATGTAGACACTTATTCTTATATCCCATGCATAGAGATTTAGAGATTCAGATAGAAAATCTGATCTTTATGGAAGAATATTTTGTTCTCTGACTCTTGCCTTTTGGAATATATTCTTGTGACTTGATATGCAAGTCCTTCCTTCGCTGGATGTGCCTTTTTCAGTGTTTCTCGTGCTCATTAATCACATTAGCCATTCCTAGGCTTTGTAGCACACTGGGAGTTAATATATTCACTCCCTTTTGTGTGTGTTTATAAGCATGTGTCTTCCCTTTGGTTTGTATTGACTCTGAAGGCTGAAGTGACGATCAATGGCTCAGATTATTTCCTGGCTGTCAGCTATTGACTTTCTCTCAGCCTGATACCAGAGCTCCTTTCCCAGGGTGATGCCAGCAGGGTAGGGATAGGAGGGGGAGCTGAGCAAATGCTTCACAGAAATCTTGCAGTTTATCTCAAGGCATCTTTAACTGAACCCACACAAAGATGAGAGAAATTGCCAGAAACCTGCAATTTAGGGTGGAAAATTAGAGAGGCTGAAATTCTCTATCAACAGTGCCAAAACTGGGATAGCTTTTGCCCCAAGAAGTTTATTTATTTATATGATGATTGTTGTTCTGCTCAGATGGTTTTGAAGCTGAAAGTGATTTCTTTAGCTAAACTGTTGTGCAGGTTGGGCAGGGTGGATTCCCTTCACTGCAGCAGAAATAATCAAGATTGTTATGTGTGGATACAAAATCCTCCAGTTTCTGAAGACAGGCTTTTCCTCCCTTCATCTTTTATACTGTGGGTTCTTGATTCATAATTCTCTGCTATATCTGTAATTATCTACATCAGAGTACAGTAGTCACAATTTAATTCCTAATTAGAACAGCAGCATTTTCCCTTTTCTGCCAAAGATGATGCTCAGATGTCAAAATAGAGAAAAAGGGTAGATACTTTCTAGGAAAAGTGAATTTACTGGAATACTAATAACTTCATCTTCTACTACAACAATGGTCTGTCTTCCAGAGTTCCCATTTTTTTATAGGGAAGTAAACATTTTTATCTGGAAGAATTCTTTAGGCTTTGAATTAAAAATTATAAGCTTTTAGGTGACAGTATAGATGGGGAGGAAAAAATGATGCTGTAATAGGGAAGGAGAATCTGGGCATGAGTGAGTTTCTGAAGGACAGGCAGATGATTCTGGAGGAAAAGGTCCTGTGTTGGTCAGCACCTCTCCAGCTTGGCTTCTTTTCCCACCTCCACCCCTGAGGATTAGGAGACTCCTTCAAGCCAAAAGGAAAATTTCCACAGACCTCAGTGGACTGGAGTCCTTGGCATTGCCCCAGGGCTGGAAGACACAGGGGGAGAATGTGTGTGGCAGCCCTGACCCAAAGCCTTGGGGCAGGGGTGGGAAGCTGGAGAGGCAGGTGGGATGTCTGGTGTTCCTGAGCCACAGAATTGAGTGTGAACTGGGATCCACTGCTCTGCTGGCAGTCCTGGTGCCATGGACTTGGGGGTCATGGAGAAAAAGCTGGAGGAGGGAAGGATGAGTGTGTCCATGGGCTGTGAAACACCTTGGCTTTGGGTTTGGATCTGGCTTGGGTTAGCTTTAGATATTGAGTCTGTCTGATCTGTCAAAGTTGGAGCTGTAATTGGGCAGTTCAAGGTGTCAGGGGAATTTAAAATAAATGCATTGATTAAAGGCGGAGTATGGTTTAGGCAGCTGACCACAAAGTTGGCACAATCTCTATTTTGCACAAGGGAGATCCTCATAGATCTTCCTGGGCTGGAATCCAACCCTCCCCTCCTCTCCCCATGGCTTATTTTGTTGGTCAGCTCAGCCCTACATTTTAATCAACACAGCCCATCATTAATGTACATACCTAGCTACCTGTAAACACAAATATATAAATGAACTTCAGCTGGGATGGAAAGATAAACAACTGTCTTTAGAAGAATTTCCCCCTTGGATCTGCCTGAAAGCAGACAGTGGAGTTAGTTGTTTAGCCCAATTTAGTTTTCATTTAAGCAGACCAGAGAGTCTATATTACAAATGACACATGGCCACCACAGTGGCATAGTTGCTGTTTACCTAATCAAACATGATTAATGCACTGGTTTTACATTAGGATCTGCTTTTCTCCATTGTGAGAGTAGTCAAGGGATTCTCTTTGTCTGCTTGCAAGGAGGAACATGTTTTTTATCCTATTCTGCTTATTGTGCAGTCATGTCAGCAGTAAAAAATGTCTTTTAACATGCCTTCTTTTATCAGTAGAGAGATCAATACAGCAACTTTCTGAAAGCATAATTCAGTTACATGTGTTGTGGGAGACTAACGTGAACCCTCTTGGCGAGAATGATTTTCAGAGAGGCAGGGAAAGACATCATGGACTTTATTTCAGAGCAGGGTAAGATTAAAGGGATTTCAAGTGTGCTTTGAAAATATCTTATAAAGGAGGATGGTTCAGGCTTGCAGAGGGATGTGTGTTCCAGAATGGAAATCAAGCATTGCTGCAGATAGTTTGCCTTTGCATCAGTGGTGGAACCAACAGATCATCTCTGCTGCTGAATTGGACCTGAACCTGAAAATGACAGTGGTGGAAGGTGAGGACAGCAGGTAGATGGATGTGTTGCCTTTAGGGGAAATGGAAAGTTTTCACCCAAGAAATATACTGTGAGGATTAAACTCTACCCTGAGATAAGCTGAGAGATTTTTAAGGTGTTCTGAGAGATGTTAGAAGCCATTAAAGGAGGCACCAAGATGCACCATGAGCTTTTCTGCTGTTTTATCTTGGGTAGGACATGCTGTTAAAAGAAATACAGCAGCACTATTTGATGGCTTTTCCTGGTAGGAAAAGGAGGTCCTGACCTGAATTAGAAAGTGGGCAACCATTTAAGGGTTTGGCTGGGGCATCACTACAAAGGGCTTGAAAAACATACTTCAAGTGTGGTATAGAGGATTTTGGAGCACCCCCTGCCATAGGTTTGGATTTTATTTTCCCATTTATAAACACCAAGGAAGTTTTCTTCCTCCCTTGAAAATGCATGAATCCTCCTTGACTCCAAAAAGTTTTGGGCCAGTACCTTCCCTTGATTGTCATTTACAGTGCTTAATAACCAGTCAGGATAAATTTAATAACTCATGACTATTTTTTTTATAGCATGCTCACAAAATCTCATCTTGAATCAGGAGAGACATCCATAAAAGCTACTGAAATCCAGAGTATTCATCAAGTAAGTGACTGTAACACATTTCTTCATTTTTTCTGATGACATTGTTGGCCTTAGCACATTGTCAGCCTTGTTGGACCTCACTACCTCTCTAGGGGAATGTTTTAATTTTCAGAGAGGTTCCTGTACTTGTCATAGTCATTAACATGTAAATACATCTCATAAAGCACAGAAATGAACTAATAGTTACAGCTTTTCCAGCCATTAACACGTGTGATAGTTAAGCCTGATTACGAACTTCACCTCATTGGCAACACATTTCTATAGGTCTCTGTATTTCTCGGCCTGCTCTGAGCTGGACTAACTTGGGAGTCCATAAAGCTAAAATCTAATTAATTAAAAAGCTGCACTAGTGCTTGCACTGGGCTTAAATGTGCTAGGGAGCATTTTTTTTCCAATTCTCAAATAAATCTGCTTATTGAAAATACCATCCAAGAAATAGGAGTCTCTGACTTTGAGAGATGCCCTGGAATTTAACAGCCCATTATTTTTATATGGGCAATTTATTGCAGTCAGAAGTGATACAGTTCACGGGGAGCGGTGGATGGACGGCTGAATCATTCCATCACCTGTCATGACTCATTCCCATCATTTCCGTCTCCTCACCAAGGGTGCATAAACATGTCTGCAGACTTAACCATGGCCCAGAGCATCTCATTAAAACATTGCCTTGGTTAGGGTCAGAGAAAAGGTTATGTAGCCCCATGACTGGATTAGAAGAGAAGAGGGATTGAGATCTTGGCTGGTTCATTCAGAGAGGGGTGTCCAAACCAAAAGCACACCAAGGGACTTCTGCTTGGGCTGTTCCTTCAGTTTCTCACTTTTGCAGGCAATTTCACAGATCAGATTCCTTCAGGAATTTCATAGAGCTGCTCTGTTCCTTGAGATCTGCCTGGTTTCAAGGGTTCTCTCATTCTCTGGATGATCCTGTTTATGGTGACCTTGTTGCTGGTAGTTCTGTGTCAAAATACGCTCATGTAGCCAGTTCTCTGGATGCAACCAGATGTTTTGGTGATAGTGAGCCAGATGACTCCTGTTGGAGCTGTCAGACAGTGAAGTTAGCACATATTTCATGTATGTTCTGTCCTCCTTCCTCAACAGACTCCCATAAGGTGAACGGTGCAAACCCTTTCGTGGCTTGGCTTAATCCACCTTCCAAGTGTGCTCAGAGGGTTTACCCAGCCTGTTCCTCCCAGCAAGAGCTCTCTCGACCCAAGCTCTGAGCTGACCTGCTGTGAGCTGACCTGGCCAAATGCCACGTGGCCAGAGTTAACTCGAGCAGAATTTATTAGCTTGCAGAGGGCACTGCATAATCCAGTTACACAACTTCACTTTTGGAGCTGGCTTCTGTCTGGCCAGGTTGGAAGATGGATAAATGTCTCTGGAAAATTATTTATTATTATTTCTTAACAATGAAATCTTGTTATTTGCTTGCTGTAATGGCTGAGAAATCTAATCACTGATTAAGCTTGCACTAGGGTAAGGATACTTCAAACAGAGCAGCAAAAATACAGTGTGTGCCCAAAGGAATTTATAATCTGGATGTCACACACCCTCAATGGCAAGGGAGCATCAGGCTGAGCCCAGCAGTGATAAGCTCATGCATCTGTGTGCTTTGTGAAAGAAACACAGTGCCAGTGGGGGAATTTTGTGGCTCAGAGGAGGGTTGGGACACACAGTAGGTGCTCCCTGATGGATACAGACTCTGGGACTGCATCCCTGGAGCGCAGGGAGGCATGAACAGGTTTGTTTGCCAGCTCTTGGCCTCTGGTGGAGCTCACAAAACACGAGCAATCTCTGTCCTGTGTCTTCCCCAGGTCTGTGCCTTGCAGACATCACCTCAGCCATTGTTGCTGGCTCCTCCTGAGCTGAATCCTTGGCTTCCTGAGCTTCGTCCCTGGCTCTGCCTGGCCATGTGATGTAATCGTGGGAGCACTGAGAGCATAATGCCCCATTATTCTCTAGGCAGGGGTAGGGGGAAACAGCTGTTTTACTGATTAAGTAAATAAAAGCCTGACTCTCCAGCCCTCCTCCCTCGCCCAGCACGCGGAAATCTGCCCAGGCTCTGCGCATCGTCACCGTGCAGCCAGCTCCCTGCCCCTGAGTGCCATGAAAGCAGGCAGTGCCTGCAGCTGGCAGCCTGCCCTCACCTCTGCTCGCTCTGCTCCAAGTGGATTTGTGAGTCAGGCGCTTTGCTCCTGCACAGAAACCCATATCCCATCCTGCCTTTCCATTTGCTCATGCCCCTCTGCTGCCAAAGTAACCACGGCAGGGCCGGGGAGGGGAGGGGAGCTGTGCTGCCAATCTCTCATTAATTCCTAGATGCAGAATGATGGGGGTGATGCATGTGAGAGTCTAATAATAATGACCTGAGGTCCCAGGCATGGCGAGCAAGGCAAACTTCTTTAACTAACAACTTAATTATAATAAATTTGAGTCTAAGAGCACCAGGCAAGTAAATCAATCAACCCTTGCAGGCGGGCTCATTAAAACTAGCAAAGTACGGACCATAAAGGTCATCTTATTAAAAGGGATTAGCATTTTCCAGTTAAATCCTTTGCTACCCATAGGTGCTAGGAGAGAATGTGCATTCTGAGGTTCTCTGTTGTTGCAGTGGTAAAGGGCTGGCCCTGCACAGCAGTAAATGCCTGCAGTCCCCATGGTCAGGCTCTTGGCTGCCAGTGCCAGTGGGCAAGGCTGGATAAACGCTGGTGGATCTTTGCCAGTCTGGCCCAGCTGTGGGTTGCCAACCCTCCCGTGGAGCAAGTGAAACACGATCAGGGTTGAGGCCTTTCTTGCAAAATACGAGTCAGCTTGCTCTCCAGGCTTTTCTCTAGTCCTCTCTTACAGACTGAGACATCACCTCAGTAATTGTTGTTGGCTCTTCTTCCAATGACTCTTCCCTGGCTGTGTAGGATGTCTCTTCTCCTGTCAGGTCTTAATATATTTTAGCCCTCAAGCAACATTTTCTATCTTTGCCTTTCTTTCCTGGCTCTGTGGTACAGTACTTTGGGTTTTCTAGTGCTTGGAGTGGCAAATTTTCACCGGCCCAATTATGATCTTGCTCCTTTAGGAGAGTATATTTACCTTGGAGGAAACATTAAACTGAGAACAGCTATCAAAACAGCTGGCATCCTTCTTCCTGTTTTCCTCTTCTGTCAGCTACAGTGTTGATGGCAGGAGAGGCATTTTTTTTTCCCTTTCCAAACTTTCCTCTGCCCACACTTGCATTCCAGTGATGACCCTCTGTCTGTGCAGCACCACTCGCTGTGATGGTGGAAGTGTGGTATGAAAATTCCTGTGTTCTCTGTGGATCCTGGAGCAGTGGGGCTTGCAGGGGATGGTACTGGAGGGGTCTCTTCTGCTCCTGCATTGCATTTCAGATGGAAACTGATTTTTTTAGAAAAGAGAAGTGTCTCACAACAATGTCTGTCACTGGTTGAGAAAAATATTTGGAGTTAAGAGGATTTTTTTTTCATGGAGGGACAGCTACAGTTAGGAAGGTGGGCTACGTGCCACCCTATGCTGCACTCCCACAGCTCTGCCCCTCTAGCCCCCTTCTTTGAGACTGTTCTCTCCCATTAGATGGACACTACCCAGTGCTAGCAGCTCAGTCAGCTGGTGAGGAGAGTGGACACAAGGGCACAGACTGAATGTAACAGGCACAGCTCATGGCACACTTCCCTCAGCTCCTGCTGTGCCCAGGCAGCACTTTGATTGCACAGCAGTTGACAAATAATTGTACTTCACAGGATGGAAGTTCCCCTGCACTACATTTGATCATTTCCAAAGGGTTTTTTTTTTTTTTCTTTTAAGCCCTGGGAGGCCTTGAGGGCATGTAGGAAATTAAGCAGAGCCTTGCAGCAGTTCAGGAGTTCATTCAGAACAAGGAGTTATGTGTTGGAGAATATGGTGGGAGAGGTAAGGATGAGAAAAAGCTGAGCATCTCTTTTATCCCACTAGGCTTCCCTTTTGCATAGGAAGTACTGAGGGCCTTTCCTGCTCTGCTTGACCCATCAGCAGAGGACATCACAGAGAGCTACATGCTGCCTGGGGGAGAAAAAAAAAAAAAAAGGAAGAAGAAAATACTTATTTTCCAGTGTTTCCAGTCAGCTGTCACTGTGCTGCTTGATGATCCTGTGCTATCTCTCTGTAATGGCAAAAAACTGCTGAGCAGAAGAAATGGGTTTTGAGATTGCCTTTGATGGTGAAGTGCTGGCAAGTGGTAGGTGTCTACCAGTCTGTGCTCCTTCATCAGCTCCAAGAACTTGCTGGGGAACCTTTGGATTATTGTCACTTGATTTTTCTGCATCAGGCTTATGATTTGGAGTGTGTAGTACTTAACACTGTGCATATCAGCTATGTTGCTTAGATGAAAGGCACTGCTGACTACACAAATGTGTTTCAGGTTAGTCCAAGAACTCAGCCGTGCCTGCTGCAGGTGAGTGCAGAGTTTGGAGGACACTTTTATGCCCTTGCCTTCAGACACCTTCAGCTTCACACATCCCTTGAACTTCCGACTGGCATTAGCTTTGCATGGTTCTGTCTTGATGAAGGAGTTTCCACAAAAGAGGAGCAGCCCCTTGTGCTCCCCATCCCTAGCAATCTTTCCTACTTCCACGGGGGCAGGGACAAATTCAGGACAGACCCAGTACCACCATCCCTGTATAAGTTCTGCCTGCCAGTGTGATCAGTGCAGGATTCAAAATAGCACACTTTAACTCTAATACTGTAAAAAATACCTATTCTTGGTTCTCTTGTTCCCTCATATTTTCCATTCACCACCTCCCCTTCACATCCCTTCAGCCTTTGCCCAGAATTCACCTCAGCCCACAGGCTTCTTCTATTTTTTTCCTTTTTTTTTTTTTTCCTGGGAGGTGAGGGGTTAAAACAATAAATGTATTGGTTCCTGTTTTTCCTCTCTCCAGCTGGGTGCAGACATGGAATAGTAACAAGTCCATGGGAAAGGCTCATCTTCTCACAGCCCTTGCAGCAGCACTCTGAGCTCAGTGTGAACTTCCCAGAGCACAGAGGCAGAGCTGAAACCCTCACTTGATGCTGCCAGGGACTTTCTGCAGGGATTAAAGCAACTGGGTGGAGATAAAGTGTGTGTGAACCCAAATTGGATTCTAGGTGTGTATGAGGAGCAGTGTACTCGGTCTTCAGCTGAATTAAAAATATGTATATATGCTTACACAGTCTGTGGCCATTGGCAGCTAGCTCTTTATCATCCAGAGACACACCAGAACCTTCCAGACCCTGAAGGAAATCACAGCTCTGGTGTAAAAGGCAAACACGAAGCAGCAACATCCAGACACTTAATGATAACCTGATTTTGCTTTTGTCCTGTCACAGCAGGTGCTCTGCTTCCATGGACTGTAATCCTGCTAAACACTCTGCTCCTCCATAATTCCTGATGGGAGAGGGGGAATCCTGCACCCTTGCAGATGGATAGGATTGGTGTCTCAGCCTAGAGAACGGCAAGAGGGGACAGACTCCCCCCTGCACACAGACTGGCATGGTGCAGACAGCCTGGGTGGTCTCAGCTGGGTGCAATCCCATTTCCATTTCCCTTTGGCTCTGTGTGTGCTCACGGGCAGTTGCTGTGGCTCAGTTGTCTCTGCTGTCTGTTATAATAACCTGACTGCTGTCTCAAAGCCCAGTTCTAACCTGGTGTTAGGGAATGCCACTTCCTGGGAGGTCTCCAGTGTGTTGTGCATGGCTTATCTCCTGGGCATGCAGCAGGAAGGAACATCCAGGTGCTGGCAGAGTTGTGGCAGGGGCATTCACCAGGTAGGCACAGGTGTACTGGCACTGCAAGGTGACAGGGTGACCTTTAGTGGTAAAGCTGTTGGGTTTTAGTTTTGCTAAAAGATGCTAAAACTCAGAGTCAAAAGCACTGAAACTGGAGCAGGTAGAGTTGAGAAAACACTGATGGATGTTTGTTATGTCAGCTTAACAGGGATAGAAGTGCCAGGAAGGCAAATGAAATGAAATACCCCAAATTGTGCCTGATGTCCCTTAACACTGCACTCCTTGCAGTCACTTCGAATAAACACAAGACATTTCTTTATTTTCATGCATTCTTTGTGGAGAAAAATAAAGGAAAAGAAGTAGAGAGCAGCAAGACAGTCTGTACTTCCCCTACCCCTCGCCAAGCAGTAGAGAGCAGTGGGAAACCGTTAGCAAAGGTGTCAGATTTTCTCTAAGGGCAGTCACAAGGCTCTTGTGCCAAACACTATTTGACATTTAATTTAAGACCCATGTAAAGTAACAGCCAGGGCAGGCAGCAGGCAGAGTGTTCCAGTTGACAGACTGGCTCTATTTGCTTTAATTTCCTTAGTGCAGTGGCCAAGTTTATCTGTGAGTGAGAAATACTCAGAATATATTTTTTTTTTGTTAGCCCATGATGAAAACAGAGCACTGTGTTGTGCTCAGACACCGTTTTGAGCTTCAGGTGGCCCTCATTAGGGAACATAATGCAAGAGAGCTGTGCCTCAGCCCTGGAGGAGCCAAAGAAAGTTGTGACTTTTTGGTTAAATTCTGCTGAGGTCAAACACTGTTCCTGGGCTGAGCTGAGCTATTCAGCAGGTTTAAAGGTGCAGAGAGGGGATCTGTGTGTGGAGGTTTGCAGTCTCACAGCTAGGCAATGCCAGGAGAGAAGGGAGAGTTTCCTCCTTCCTCAAAATTTGGGTCAGGACCACTCAGTACAGAGAGGTTTGTGTGAGGATGTGCCCTGTAAACGTGCTGAGGGACCATCCACAGCACCTTGGGGTGCTGGTCTGGAAAAAGGTGCCCTTGCCCATGTCAGAGGGTAGAAATGAGATGATCTCTGAGGTTTCTTCCAACCCAAACCATTCTGTGGGTCTGCTCTGTGTGATTTGTGTTAGAAGCCCATGGATAGGGAAGCAAAGGTCAAGGGTGCTGAGGAGAAGATTGCAAAGGGCTTTTTTTTGCATTCTAGTTCCTTTAGTTTTTCTGTTGGAGCGAAGAAAACTGATCTAGTGTGCTGCTGAGGAGGTGAGAGGGGAATGAAACCTACCAGGAGAATGTGGAGGGAGGGGTGGGAGTTGGTCTGAGCTTTGTGTGAGGAGGGGAACAGTAGTGGAAACTGTACTGGCTGTGTAGCTAATATTGGCAAAAAGGAAATGTTGCAAGGTGCATGCAGAAACGAGTCAGGACATGTTTTAGTTACTTGAATTTATCTTTTTAAAAAGAAAACAAATGTGTTTAGTCAACAACATGAAGTTTGGTACCTCCTAGGGTACCTGTTTGGTGATGGAGATAGGGAATTATGATGTTAACCACGGAGATAAGGAGTATCAGGGGAAGAAAAACTGAAAAAAGTGATTTGTCACATTGAAGACCAAAAGCAGCTACAGAATATGAAGCAGTGGGAGGAGAAGGGTTCCTCAGGCAGTGGGACAGAGACAGCAGCCTGCAGGCAGCATTGGCTGGGTGGAGGAGCTCTTGGCTGCTTTTCCAAGGTCATTAGGGAGTCTAGACTTTCCCATAAAAGGGTCCCATTTGCTGGAGAATCCTTGGGCTACCACTGCCCTGAGGGCTTCACAGAGAACTTAAAGGCATCCAGAACAGCCTGGCTAGGCTGAGGCACCTTCCCTGAGTTTTTCTTGTGTATGGATCTTGGAAGACAACTTTGGGGCAGCCTGGCAGGAATGATTTCCATAGAGCATGCAGCTTGCCCCAGCAGAAGGCAGCTCTGGGGCTGGCTTTGGACTCTGCTCTTCCAGACTGGCTGGGTTTAGCTCCTCTTCAGGTTCTTCACCCAGCAGACACAACAGAGGAGCCAAATCCAACTGCATTCCTCTAAGAAAGCCAGAAATTAAAAAAAACTGCTTCTGTGTGCTGATGGAGGCATTTGAGGCAAAACTCTAAATGTGCAGTTATTCCCAAAACTCAGAAAGGACACTTCCACCTTTGCTGCAAACCCCTCTTGGTGCCTCATCCCTGAGTTGTTTGACCAATTTGTGGGTGCCATCCTATGGCTTTAAGCACTTTAAATACCAGCTGTTCTCCCTTTCTTAGAGAGCATCTCTGTCTAGCAAAACACACCTGGAGAGAGCTTCTCCATTGCAGTGGTCAGAGTAAATCACAAGTCCAAACCCCTCTAAGATCACAGAGTGTGTTCTTTTTCCTGTTAACAGGGGCAGCCAGCTTATGATGCAACTTACCTTGGAAGGAGGAACCAAAGGGAGATGCTAAATGAGTGCAGGGAAAAATGAGTGCAGCTTTCTAATTGAATCAGGGGGGAAAAAAAATTTCCAAGATTTGTTCAAGAAAGGGTTTGAATGTTAGGACGACAGGCAATTGTTGGATAACGTTCTTTTTGCAAGCCCAGCTATGTTATCCTTGTCTTAGGGCCCCCTTGAAAGCCAGTGTCAGGAAGCTTGGCCTGGTGGACTGAATCAGTATTTGTCAATATGAATGGCCCCTGGGGACAGGCCATGTTGTCCACCCCAAAAGAACCCACCCTGGGGGCTGAAGTGGTGGACAAAGAGCGTGGTCAGGCTTCTGCCCAAGGGAGACAGTTTGCTGAATGTGAGAAACCTTCTGGCATCTGCACAAACTCGGATGGTGTCGATTCACGCCGTGAGGAGTTTGTTGTCTAACAGGGACCAGCAGGGTGATTTGGGCAAGCATAACACAGCTGGGGAGGATTCCATCCTGGGAAGGTGTGACTGACCTGGGGCCATTGTAAAATGGTTTCTGTGTGTATTTACTGTATATTTTTGTGGCAGGTTTTCTTTTTCATAATTGGGTCTTCCTGAACAGCAGTTGGATGTTTCAGCAAAGAGAAGAATATGTACTAAAAATCAACCCACATAACACTGAGTGGGGAGGAATCCTGGACAGCACTAGGGGAACTTCCAAAACTAGTGTTTACCTTTGCTTTGCTTTTAGCAATCCAATTTCTCTTTGTGAGCTGTGTGTGCAGAAGGGATAATATAAACTGAGGTTATCACAGCAGCAGAGCTGGAGCAACTCCAAGTACGTTGGTCTATACCCTGGAAATAGGAGACTGCTTATCCAATTATTTGCAGCTTGTTTTCAAGGGAAAAACGATTGACTTGAGTCCTGCACAGGGTAAAATCCTGTTAGAGTGTGTCATTTTGTCCTTTGGAGTGGGATGTAGTCCCAGGTTTCATGAGATGTTGTTTTGCCTCCTGGGATTGTTGAAAAGCTGCTGTGTCAGACTGGGTATCTTTAGTCTTCAGATGAGAAAGTACCTCTCTGTTGGAGTGAGAGATGAGGCTTAAGATACACATGATAAGCTTTATCTTCCTGTCCCAACCCTTTTCACCCACTGCCATGATTAAATTTGTGAGAAGAGTCACAGTAAATACACTATATATTAGTCACAATAAATAAACTGTACATTATTGAGGGCAAAAACTCCCAGGAGGGAGGCACTGAGTGGTACGGAGATACAGGCAACAACAACAATGAAACAAAGACACAGACTTTGGCTGAACATCAGGAAAAAACATACTGAAAATGAAATAAATTTGGCTATAGGACAGTTCCCAGCAACAGTAGCAGCAGTCCTGTTACCAGACTGATTTTAAACACTTCTGTAGGCATCACTCCCATCTGGGTCTGGTAAGAGAAGATGTCAGTACGTGCATAGTTTGAAGATGTCACCTTTTCTTTGGCCCAAAGTTTTCCACGATTTTTTTTTTTTTTTTATCAATAGAGTTAATTTATTTTCATTTGAACCATTCTCTTTGTTTGTAGCAAATTTAAAAAGAAAAAAACGTTTTGGTAAGATGAGGACAAGGGAAATTTTCAGCTGTTTTAATGTGGCTCTTCCTTTAAAGGGGTTTGGAAGCAGCCATAATCAGACCAGATTTTTGCACTGGGTAGCAGAATCAAAATGAGTTGGAGGAAGATATTAAAAGACAATTTTCTCTCCAGTCCCCATTACAAACCTGAATCTTCTGAGGTACAAGTGGGTTGGCACAGGCTGGTAGCATCAGATGCTCCTTGCCCTGATGCAAACCAAGCAGAAAGGAGTAAGGAATCAGGAGCAATGTTTGGCCAGTGATGTGGATATTCCACATCAGCCACAGCCTTCTCCAAGTTCTTGGTCCTTTTTTTTTTTTTCTTGTGGCCAAAGTGAATCCAGTATGAAAGCTCTGTTACTCATTCTCTGATATTAAGCACTGATGGGAGGAGGTGTGAGAGGTAAGGAAAAGATGGTGCAAATGAGTCAAGCCTTCCTCCAGTGCCTGTGTGGGCAGCCTGAGGGCATCCCAGGCTGTTGGTTGGGAGGGCATGGAGCTCCTCCCCAGGCTCCTGGCCATCTGGAGGGGCTGCACAGCTCTGGATGGTTTTGTGTTTGCTCCCTGGCTTAGTCTCTCATAACGCGGTTTGCAGCACATATTTTGTGACGTGAGAATGTGCTCTCTGTTCACTTCTGATGCACCTGTTGGTTCCACAAACAGGCCTGCCAATTAAACACAGGAGTCAAATCCCACAAGGAGCTTGGTTGCCTATGCTGGAAGATGTATGGATGTAATAAATGGTGTTATGAGGTATACACCCAAGCCTATTTATGAGTTACCATATGAGAGAGAAAGCAGGGTTAGAGTACTGAATAGGCTCAAATAACATATGGATTTATATGCTAGATGCACCTTCCAACCCTTTACTTCATCTCAGGCAATTCTTTAGCTTCTCTGGGCCTCAGATCCTCTACTGAGTACATCTGGGACAATAAAAAAAATCCTTTTTATCTGTTTTTTTCTGCTCTGATTCCTCATGCTCAGAAAAAGGAATTACCTCTCTGTGCACATACTTGATTTTTTCAGGATTTTTACCAGCACTCAGGTGTTGCTGTTGCATTTCTTCTTGTACTCTTGCAGAGCACTCTAGACCAGAGATGATTCAGGAGCAAAAGCAGAGACACTCCTTCGAGTCCCCTTTTATGTTTCATTGTTGTGCCTCCTTCTCACAAGTAAGTGAGCTGCCTTTTACTCATCAGGTCGGAACTAAACTTTGGTTTCCATGGAAATCAGGTACCTCTGTATTCAGTAAAGTCTTGTTATTACTCACCAGGAGAAGGGCAGCCAACATTACACTTGAGCTGTAGCTGACAGGCAATTTATATGGGGCGAATCCCTCAGCAGTGGACTTCAGCCTTTCCTGAAATCTTATCCCTTGCCTCTCCATGCCGGAGCAGTTCGTTCCAGACAGATGCTGACAACTGGAGCTGAGTGGTGCTGAGGGAACGTGACACAAAGCTGCAGCAAACGTATTAATTGCATTGCTTGGGGAGGGCTGGATTCTTTCCCCTCCCCTCCTTTCTTTCTGCCAAAGCTTTGTGTGTGCTGGGAGCCTTGCTGGGTTTTTCTCATGTACGGTAATTAACTAACACAGCCCCGAGTTCTGGGCATCTGCTTCGCATCCCGGGAAGGTGCGTTATTAACCCAAAAGGATTTGATACCCTCCTGCTGTGCCCCATTTTCTCTGCTCTTGCCTGGTCCTTCTATTTGATTCAGCCTCCCAGGTCCATTAAGATCTTCACAGTTGCCCATGCACAAACCTGACAGGCTCATGGGGAGATTCTAAAACTGTGCTGGTTCAATTAGCAGGATATAATTTGCCCTTTGGTGAAACCCTGGGCTCCCCTGCCAGGCTAAGCACTCGCTGCCAGAGCACTTAGCACAAGGAGGAGTGTTCCCATCACATCTTTCTCAATGGCAGGTCACAGTAACCACGAACCCAAGTAGCTGCTGTAAGAAAGGAATTTTATTTTTATCCCAATTTTATTTTTCCTCATGAAATGGGTTTTAGAGAAACCAGGAAGCCAGTTCAGATATTCGATGTGAACAAACCAGCTGGCAGCTGTAGTTTTTATTTTAGCCTGGGAATCCTGCTGGCTATATATATTTTTTTTTTCTTCCCCATGAGCCCCTCTTGCAATTTGAGTTGTTCTGCCCTATAGGTCACAGACCAGTTTGCTATACAATTTTCTGTCTCTGTCTTGATCAAATACTTTTCTGAATGATTTGCTGTTTGCTGTGGTTGTTAACCTCCTGAGTACTCAGTCTTGCTTCACTCTCACCTCTGAGATGTGCTGAAATACCTGAAGAGATACCAATATCAGATCATGCATATTCATAATGGTTATTCCCCATTCAGCTGCAGAGACAACAATTTTCACAAGCTCACCAAAAGTAGATTTGAGTCAAACCTCGAGTGAAAGTGATACTCAGGATGGGGGGAGGGAAGGAGAGTCAAGATATTATTTGGGGTTTTTTTTCTCAGCCTTCAGCCACTTTGGACAGTAGCTGTTCCCATGAGATCTTTCCTATATTAGCAAAGGGATGGATTTGTGTGCTTTGATGATGGAGTTTCTCACACTGGAGGAGGTCTTGTGGAGAGAAGATGTGGAAAAGGCTGGTGGCATCTGCCCCTGCTGGGGCAGGGAGAAATTTTGGCCAAACTCTGAGAGCAGTGCCAGAGTTTGGTGTGGTTGCACTGGGCCTCTCACACGGTGGGAAAAACCTGCCCTTAGCTCTAGTCTTGAGGAATTCTTTTTTTTTTTTTAATGTTACTTCTCTTTCCCAGGAGAGTTCCTTGGGTTTATAAATGACTGCATTTCCCTTTGGCATGACAGCTGCAGCTTCACCTCTTCTCGTGTGAACCTGGAGTCAGGTCAGGCTAAAATGCTGAATCCTTCCTTTCTCCTTCCCCTGCTTCTCCTTCCTTCCCCATATCAACTGCCTGTATTGCCATAACTTGAGGATTAGCTTTTTCCCTGCAGGACTGAGCTGAAATTCAAGTGCTTTCCCGAGCAAAACAAATCTCTTCAATATTAGCAAGGCAAAGCAAAATGCTTGAGCACATGTGTTTTTTGTTAGCTGACTTCTCTCCCAGCCTCGTGTTTGGTCGCAGTGTCAAATTCCCTCTTAAATATGCTTAGGAGGTCACAGAAAGCAGGTGAATAGTCATACAATAAAAATCACATCACACCTCTTAAAAAAAACCCCAAAAAACTACATCCCCTCTTTCAGTCTTCCCCACACTCCACCCATCCCTATACAGTAGAGGCAAAGACCTGATTATTCACTTAGTGAGAAAGAACTAAAAAATGAGTTTTCCTTGCAGGTTGGAGCACAGGGATGCTGTTAACAGACCTGGCTGTTGCAAATGAAGATACAGAGTTATAGGATGTCCAAAGTTAAGCAGGTAAATATAGGTCAAGTTTTCAGCTGATACAAGTTGCCTTCCCTGGAGTGATCCCACATGGCAGCACGGTCTGGCTTCCAAAGGAACTGTGCTGCTGCCAGCTGGGTACTTTTGGGAAATGTGTGTTGAGTAAGATGCTGAGGAGATGGCAAAGGTATGTGTGCAGAACACACCTCTGAGTGCTGGGTGCAGGTGTGAGCAGTAAAGCTTGGATGGGGTTTTTGAAACCATGACTCAGTTCCTTTAGGAAGATCAGATACTGGGTTTCTGTTGTGTTAGCAAGGGGAGCTGAGCCAGGGCCCCCACACCCCCAGTGCTGCTCAGCTGGTGGAAACTCACACAAATCTCTCCAATTGATTTGACCTTATGAAAGAAATTCTAATAAATCCTCGAGGTCCTGGTAATGAATCTCACGGGTCCCCCCAGCAAAGGCAATACCTGTGCTTTGGCAGATATATGAACTAACTCAAAGAGAGCTGGCTTGAGCACTAGAGACAGCGTGAGAAATGTTTGTGAGTTAAGTCTCTCAATGAACCCAGGAGCATTGCCTGAAGAACATTCATTCATTTTACAGCCTAGATAGACACTTGCAACAGCAAAGAAGCTGTGGATGCCTCATCCCTGGGAGTGTTCAGGGCCAGGCTGGATGAGGCTTGGAGCAACCTGGTCTAGAGCCATCCATGGCAGGGGGTTTGGAAACAGAAGTTTGCACCTGGGGATTTTATTTAGGTTGTTTGTGTGTATACACTGATTTTAATGGCCAAAAGTTAACAGAATGAGAAATAGAAATACTGAGGAAACATCATTGTGTTCAACTCTGTGCTTGGGCATTTACTTCTCTCAGCAGGGCACTAACGTGAAAAGGTTTTTAATAAAAGGTTGTGATAGCTCAAGGCCAAGGCCTGCCTCTTGTTTTACTGGGCAGTGTGTTTGACTAATATTTGAGGTACCTTTTGAAGGAGAAGCTGTCATGGTATGTGCAGGTGTGTAAGCTATGGACTTTTGTATAAACCAGTGAATTTATTTGAGCTGAGATTTGTTCTCGGAAGTTAGTCATTGGGCTGTGAAAACAATTCTTCCTGTTACTTTAAGATAGATTTTCCTGGCAATAAATATCCTGGTTTTTATCTTGATTACTTTTTTTTTTTTTTTTTTTGTTCTCACAGCCCTGCACTCTGCTCCTGAGTCTTTGGTGCTCTGTAATTTCCAACCTTTCCTGATGTAAAATAGAGGATGAAGACAGCAATTGAAACAATTGCAGTAGAGAAGGTTTTCAACCTCTGCCTCTGTTTGCTGGCATAGTGTGAGTCTTAAATAACATGTTTATAAAGTGGTCTGATGTGTGACATTCAGATGAATGCAAGCGTCGTTCAGAAGTGCACAGACCTGCAATTTATATAGTAAATACACCTTTCATGTTCAGTAAATTCAAAGTCAATCACCCCAGTCTCAGGGTGACAGTATTTTAAGCCATAGCTGTGCAATTCTACTAATTAAAAAGTTGGTAGGCAGAAAGGTCCCAATAATTCAGCCTGTATCTCTCTGGGATTCTTTTGCCTATGCAAAAAAAAAAAAAAAAAAAAAAGAAAAAAAAGAAAGAAAAAAAAAGAAGCAAACTTGGCAAAAAAAGGTTCAACCTCTAATTATTTTATTCTTTTGTGGGTCATAAATTCCATATAATTACTTATAGGGACTCTTGGTGGTTGTGTTGCTAGTGCTTAGAAGCAATGAATTTGTAGCTTTAGTCTCATAAATAGTAGATGTCAGTTACTGCAACTCTTGGTAAACAGTGAGGGAAGCAGCCCTGGACCACTGGATTCTGTAGGATGTTTTCACTGAGACTGGAAAAGGTCTGTGCTGGGTGAGAGGGTAGATGTGCTTGCATGACATGTAAGTGAAGAGGTATTGGAAATATGTTTTGCCTCTGGAGCGCGTAGATGAAGTGCTTTCCTCCCCTTTAAAGGAAGTTGTAGCAGTAAAAAAATGGAAGTGACATGAATGAGTCTTAAAATTTTATCCCCTAGTGAGAAATCAGATTATTACTAACATCAGCTTTTTGAAGAAAATCAATAACCCAGAGCTATCTCTTTGAAAGCATAACAGGAGACTGACTATAAGGGTAAAAACCCCCAACATATTCACAGGTAGGAGCTGAAGAGGGTGGTTTTAAAAATCATTATTATTTTTGCAACTTTTTACCAGTGGTTAAGTTTGCTATTAGGGCAAATTGGTTACAGTGGCAATATCCTTGCAGGGAAAGGTTGCTTATATCCCATGTGTTTGTTTTTCCTAAGAATCTAATTTTCTGTTTCAGCCAGCAGCAGAGTGCAGAGATCTGCACAACATTATGGAAGCAAGTGAGGTTGCAATGAAACACCCACTGCAGCCACCTCATGCTTTAAAGATCTTGAGAGGATGGAGCACAGGTCTGTTGTCTGCTGTAGTAAGAAGTAAAATAAATAAATAAAGATAGATAAAGAAAAAGTAAAATGTTCCCTAAAGACCAGGAGTAAAAATATAATGGTGTCCTGTCCTTTCTGAACAGCTTCAGAAGGAGAATTAGGGAAGACTAAGTTGTGCACTTTGAAATATTCTGCTTTTTAGCCAGACCGTCTGTAGTTCCATTCCTCTGAGGGCCTGGGGCACTCACCAGTGCTGGGGGCAGTGCACATGGTGAAATGTACCATCATGCCGGGGCAGGAAGCTGCCTGTGCAAGTGTTGATGGCTTTGATCCGCTTGGGACCGGTCACAGGGGATGCCCACGTGTTGTTTATTACTCACAGGGCAGGAGCTTGGCAGCAGCACTGGAGTGGAGGATGTACTGAGGTGGAGAGGCTGGGCATGATGAAAGACACATCTGCCCACTCAGCTTGGGAGGATGGGGTTGCTCTGGGAGACAGTCCTGTTTGTCTCAGCACAGCTGCTCGGTTTTGATACTCTACTGCCTTATTTTAAAATGAGGTTTTGGATTTGGACGTTTTTGTCTCATTGTCACATGTCTTCCACTTGTCTTTGTATCTTGGGAGCTTGGGGAGTGAGGCTATGTTTGGAGATGGACCTGCTGTGATGATAAATAAGGTGCAACCAAAGCCATGGGGCCCAGATAATAGATGTTCCATTCTGCAGGACGCACCCATTTGGGCAGTTTAATTTCTAACCAGTTAAAGATCCTTCTTGTGAAAAATGACTTCCCATTCCCAACCTTATAATGAAAGTAGAATAGTGGGAAGACAGATGAGCTAGCACACTTAGAAATCTATTATGTAGCTGGGTGAGAAATAAAACAATTTGTCTCCCCCTTGACTGACTTTTTTTACACCAAATAACTGTGTAATTGTCTTAAACCCTGAAGAGAGAGCACAGTCTGGAGGGGGAGAGGTTCTTAGATTTCAGCTGGCTCCCAGCTGTTCAGCTGGGGAGAACAAGGTTGCGTGTGTGAAGGGAATGCACTGGGAACCCATTTCTCAGAGCTGTGACCCTTTTCCTGTTTGTCAGATGCACTGATTATCTGGAATAAGTTCTCTTGCTAAGTATTGTGTGAGATTCTGGACATGCAGCTGCCTCTGAGCCCAAAAGGAGTCCTCAGCTGGCTGAGCCTTGGCTGGACAGCGTGGGATTGTGCACTCCATGAACAGCAAGAGGAGCTGGCTGGAGCCATGGAGCTCAGAGCTGCACCTTGGATGTGACAGTGGTGGGGCAGATGCTCTCAGGAGCCAAAAGCTATAATAACCCAAGTACTTATTTATACTTAAAATATTTGCATTATTTAAGTTTTTACTATCTTTTAAAATTGCTGAAACAATGCAAAGCAATTTTGTGGGAGTGAGACTACTTTTTTCTGGGTTTACTGTAGTGGGATATGTTGTTGTTCCTTCCTTACATCACATCTTGAAGTGCTGGTTGTAAATGCTCTCCATGTAGATTCAGAAACCCTTTTTTACCATGCATTATATAGGCTCTGTTTTACAGCTAAACATGGCAATGTCTTCCCCTTAATGAGAGAGATGAATATTTCTTCTGATGGGACTGGAACTGATGGAGTTTGGATCAGGAAGTGGAAGAGACTTCAGGAAGTATCAAGAAGCCAATTTTTCAGCACATGGCTTGAATCTTACCCTCTGTGTCGATATTTCAGTAAATTATTTTCTAAAAATTTATCAGTTTTATTTGAAAAAGTATATTTTTTATCTCAATATGAGGCATGTGAAATTCAGAGACTATTAGGTCTCTCAGTTTTGTCCAGGGGCTAGCAGTACTATATCTTTCAACTCAAGCTTTCAAAACAATCAGTAGTTTATTGTGTTAGGACAGATTTCTCCTTTTCTGAGAGGAGTTTTTTAATAGCAATGTTGATAGTAATTTTTTTAAAAGTTTGAATTTGTGGTATGGGGAAATTCAGAGCTCTCAACACAGTGCAAACTTTTGTAGTTAAATCCATGAGCTTCCCTGTTGAGAAGTGAATGACCAAAGGTTCTGTATCATCTCTGCCCCCTTTACATAATCCCAGTGGCGTGGAGAGTGGAGTTACTGCCCAGAAATTAGCAAACAATTCACAACAATGAAGGCAGACACTGGACACACAGCCAGGGAGGAAGCTGGGGTTTGTGTAATTTGAAAGGAGAGGAGGCAAATCAGGAAGAAACACATCCTTGAAAAACCCAGGTGTGTGAAGGGGATTTCTGTGCTTTTCTCTCCTCTGCAGGGGCGAGCTGATGGCCAAGAGCAGGCGTTGTCCTGCCGTGGCTCTTGTGTGTGTGTGCTTGTGTGAAACCTGCCCAAATGGGTTGGGACTCAGCTTTCTGGGAGCATTGAGTCTTTTTTGTCTTTGGAATCCAGCTGAAGTAGCAGCTGATGTGACACCCAGTTCCCATGGCAGAGAAGAAGTTTGCTTTCAGGAGTACCCAAGGATGGTTTGGGCAGCATTCTATTGACATTGTGGCATTGCTTTGCTGAGGGCTGTTCTGCTTGCTGGCATTTGCCCTTTTTGTGGATGGATTTCCTCCTTTCTGTGTCTTCATGCCTGAACCTGTCTTGTCAAGATTTGATTATGGCTTAACTCTGTGAGACTAAGCGGGGGAAGCTGTCCCTGAGCACGAGGCAGCAGGGCACAGGTTCATCCTTTACTTGACCTCCTGTGATGATCAAGCTTCTGTTTCAGTAAAACCTCACCAAATGAGTTTGGCCGAACCCTAGAGGTGTGGGTGGAGACTTCTGTGCCTGGGATCTTTGCCTCTAGCTTGCTCCCAGCTCTGGTGCAGGAGGGAATGAGCTCCTTAGCAACTCATGAACAACCTCTCCTGCTGGGCCCTGGCCTTGCTGCTCCTCCACACACCTGCAAGGTGAAGAGAAAATGACTGCTGGAATGGGAAGGAGCTGAAAAGCAGATGTGGTTTGGAACCTGGTTGTATTAAAGAAAAGCTAGTGACAGATATTTACATGGAAATGTCAATAAGCATTCATAAACCTGCTTTTGGCTGGCCCACTGGTAATATATTCCCAATGGAAACAAATTGGATCGTCAGTCAGCCCAGTGCCTTTGTCAGTCCTGAACTCCATTTAAAAATAACATTATTTTAACATGTTTTTAAAGCACCTTTTCCTAACATGATCCAGAAGGCTGTGTAAAAACAACTTGGAATAATCTTGAAATCCATAGAGGGCCAAGCCAGAGAAGGAGCCAACACCTTTGGGCAAAGAAAACCAGAAAATCTGAGAAGAGCCAGGAAGAAGGGAGGGAATATATTTTCATGGAAAAATCTACCTCTAAAACAACATGCTCTCCAGAAAAGGTATTTTTTTCCTTGAGAAATCTCCATGTAAAATGAATACAATGCTGTATATATTTATTTAGTTTTCTCTATGTATCTATTCATTTTCTCATTGAAATAATACCCCATTAACACCTAGAGCCAGCAAGCTTTTGTCTTTGGAGCTCCCTCAAATTATGATCTTGGTTATTCTATTAATGGAATATGAGATTAGGGAGTTTGGGTTAGATACATCATGAAGCAACAGCAGTGTGCAGCTCAGATGCCAGTTTTATTTTTCTGTGATTGGTAAATCTATGAATTGAGGTGTTTAAATTCCACATTCTTGACATCCCTCTATCCCTCTAGCAGTGTCTCTCAGTCTGTAGGAAAACACAATCATTTGAGGCCACTGCTGAAGGAATGCTACAGTAAAGCAGAGCTTGAGAAAGAATCTTTTAAGGAAATGATAACTCTGTGTCAGTTCTGTTCTGAGCAAACTGGCACCTAAATGACTGGCAGCAGCAAAGATAAATATAGCAGCAGCACAGCAGGGGAGCTGAGTAGAGGAATATTCCAGTGATAGACTCTGTGACATCCTGAACTGATGTCTCTGATGAACATCCTGATCAGTGAAAAAGTCCCAGGATTTGCCCTGCTGGATTCAAAGACTCTGATGGAGTCTGAGGCAAGTCCTAAGGCACAGATTTCCCTTCACTTGAAGCCTGCTCCCCCTGGGCTCAAGTCCTTCCTGAAGATTTTCAGATGTGGTCATGCAGCATCAGGCACTCCTGGTGAAGTTGGTCTGTTCCTCTTTTGGTACTTCTGCACTGTTCACATTTGCTAATGCTCATCAGGACAATGTCTGTTTGAAAGTAGGAATGTTGAGCTCTGCTCTACTTCTCCAGTAAGATCTGGAGCGGCCCATACTTGCAAAATAGATGCAAAAGAATGAACAGTCAAGAAAAAAAAGTCAGCCAAGAGTAGGAAGGATTTTATTGTGCTTAACGGTCCACCAGTAGTAGGTAGAAATCCCTGCAAGGGTGATAATGTAGTTTCCTGCCTTTCACTGACCAACATCTATTTAGTGAGTTTAGCCTGTAAGTCTGGGATGGTGGGAACGATGTAGTTCCAGGCATAGCTCCAATTTATGCTTCTAGTAGAGTTCCCTGTTCTGCTGAGTCCTATAGGTGCCTGTTCTACTCCTCTAGGTAAGGTTCTGTAGAGGAATATGAATGATTACTGAAGATTTAAGAGGGAAAATCTTGTATTTCTTTTTGCTTTTTTCTGCTTAATTAATAATAAACCCAAGATTGTTATAAAGAGGTTGTATCTGATCCCTTCTCATTTTTTATTTTTTGATTTTCTTGTATCTAGACAGACCAAGGCAAACCACACACTTGAGAACAAAACTTCTCTCTCAGAGAGAATTTTATGATGCACCTTTGTATGATATTATACCAAAGCAGAGAAAATATTTATGGGAGAGTTACCCAAGCAGTGTGTGTATATATGTGCACAGCCATGAATGCATGTGGATTTCTCCACAGGATAAAAAGCTTATGTGATGGTTTAAAAAAAAAATTGAGCTACCAAGGGGATTGGATAGCAGCATTTTTCTGAATACTTGTGCTTTTCACAGAGAGCATTCAGACATAATCTTTGGCTGCTGAAGTAAGAAATAAATTAAAAAGCAGCAAATTTTTCTCTGATGGGGATTTTTTGGCTTCTGTATGAGTCTGAGTCATGTGACTGGACTGGGCTGATTTAGGAGTAAAGCACTGCAAATCTTTTTGAGAGTGCTGAATTCAGGGGCTACTAGGCACTGCAATTAGTGTTTGTGGGATAGGGGGATTAGAAAAAATAGTCACGTTACAGCTGCCCTGTGTCTCTAAGCTGGTTTGGAAACACTTTTAATTGGTCTATCTGTCATGCCTTTTGTTAGGATTAAGAATGGCTGGTGCTCTGTGTTGCCCAGAAGCAATAATCTCAGCAAGACCATGTTCTCTTCATAGCTTCATTAACCTCTACAATAAACAGTCAAGGCTTTGCAGTATAAATGTTCACAGAGAAAATGTTTTGCAGCTCTTGTATGGGCCATCTATCTTTTGATGTAGCTATGGGTGAATGCTAGATAATTATTTCTTAAAGAGTTCAGAACAAAAATCAAATTTTCAGGGCCCTGCAGATGTTTCATGTGGAACACAGCTCTTCTTGTGTACACCCATTCCCAGAACCCTCTTGTGGGCTCCTTCAGCATAGTTCAGTGTAGTTAGAAAGGCATGAGTGGGTGCTTGGGATGTCTGTAGCCTTTAGGACAGTGAGGAAGTGAAAAGACAGGTTGCAGTTATTCCCCTAGAAAATAAACAGTGCTGTTTCACATGCTGCATCTTGCTGATTTTGGCACCAGACTGCAGCATGCCCGAGCTGAAGGGAAGAGCTGGGTGGAGAGACCTCATGGAAAGATCTCCTGGATAAGCTGCGCATCTGGGAAGTG
This sequence comes from Cettia cetti, assembly GCA_013401135.1. Lineage (NCBI taxonomy): Eukaryota > Metazoa > Chordata > Aves > Passeriformes > Sylviidae > Cettia > Cettia cetti. Next base: position 50,763 of record VZUI01044236.1, read on the forward strand.
CTTTGAGGGAGGAGCAGAAAATGGGAGAACAACCCAACCATGCAGAGGGTTGGGTTTATAGCCAAAGCTTGGCTGAATGACCTGCAAATGAGGGTTTGGCTTTGGGAACTTGCATATTCAGATGGCCCTCTCAGGCAGTAACTAAACTGATACTTAAGACAAGTTCCAAATAGCAAGAAAACCAAACAAGATAACAAAACTAAAAAGAAAACCCCAAACCCACAAAACCTGCCAAAATATAGCAACAATATATGTATTAATAGTAATTGGAAAAAAATCTCCATGCCTGGAATGGTGTGGAGTGATGTGGGGAGAGAGTGTATGGCACTGCTTCTTCAGCTGCTTGTGCATGACACGAGCAGGAGTGAGAGTTGGTTTATGAGGTTAGATTGAAATTGGAGTTGAGGGAAGGAATTTATGGTGCTCCACACTGGGATTTGGGTGTGAAGTAGTCCCTCAAGCTTTTAGGGTTATTTCTTTGAAAGCAATCCCATGACAGTCCTGCAAACCTGCCCTATTGCTTGCTCTGTTGCAGCACTCTGGGTGATCTCTCCATGATGGTCTGTCTTATAAAATATGCAATATCTGATTGAGCTGAGATTGATTCAGGCTGTAATGAGGTTGTGTTAATAAAACCCTGTTAAGCTGTTGAATACAGCAATGCTGCTTCTGTCACAAATAGTTTCAACTTCAGCTTCTGGCAAAAAACTCTGGGCTCACAAAACAGATTTCACCATTGGCCTTTGAGTCATGTAATAATGACTGGAAACAACATTTTCAGGGAGACACTGCAATATAAATTCCAGTTTCTACTTGGATGAAACTCCTTTTAAAATCCATCTTCTCTGTGTCTTGTGTTCATCCAGGTACTCACAAGAGTTTTCATCCTCCAACATTAACTCAGCTGCCTCGTTGACTCTCATCCTACCAGCAAGGAATGGGCACCTATCAAATACATTTTTGGATAGCATGGAATTTTATTGTAATTATGTATGATTTTTAAATCCTTTCCTTCCTTTCCAGAAATGCTTTAGGGTTTGATCAGAGTCTTGAGAGGAGCTAGTCCATGGAACAGCAACCAGTTGTTTTACACACGAGCTACTGGAAAACAGACAGGATCTTTTCATTTAGCTGAGATGGCATCATCTGCATCCTCTGGGTCTCTAGCCAAACTCATCCCAAAGATAATGGGTACCACGGGTAATATAAGGAACAAAGAGCCTCTCCCTGCAGCTATGTGCAACTGCTGGTGGTTACCTAATGCTACACCTGCACACAATTGCTGATGGTTTCATGATCCTATTTCCTGATATCTCACACAGTCCACTTGCCTCTTTTGCAACTGCAAAATGTCTTGTCTTATAGACTCTCTTGTGGCTGGACACTCTTACAGGCCACTCATCTCTCTTTGCTCCAGTTCTAATCAAATTTCTTTTCATTTGATTCCCCTCTGGTTATATGTTTGTGTTTTTTTAATGTACTGAGAAAACTCTTGTGCAAACCAGAGTGGTTGGTGAGGTAGCTGAACCTGATTGTGTTTCTGAGCACCTCCATGAGATAATCTGCATTCATCTTTCCTCCCTGTTCCCTGTCCCTCCTGCTATTGCAAGTAATTTTATAGCCAGTGAGATCATGCATTCAGAGATGTTGTCTTGGTGCAAACTTGTATCTGTGTGAACCATTTCACATCAGCTTTCAGTAGCAAACTGAGGTGTTCCCATTCCTTCATGTGTGCTGAGTTTCTTTCCTTGTGGAATTTTCCAATGATGAAACAGAGTGTCTATCAGTCAGGAATTATATCTACATTTTAAATCTCTTTTTGAGTCATCTCACAATTTTCCCAGCTATTTCATGATCTCAAACCGTTTAGTTCTCCTTATGTCTTATCTACTTTCAGGAAGATTTTACTGACCTATTTGTTTCTGGTTCCAATCTCTACCTCTTAAAACTCTGGATCATATTAAGTGTATATGTGGAAACCAGCAAATATGAGTGGTTTCCCAGAGGTCATTAGCAGCAACAATTTTCATATTGAGAAGAGGTTATTTGCATTTGATTACTAAAAGCTCATGTTTAGTCAACAACAATTTATATTTCTGAGGGAGATAAGTATTTTCACTTATTAGTAAGCAGATATATACAGACCTTAATCAGAAGGCTGCAAGGATTTCTCTGATGAATTTTACATGAAAGCACAGTGCTGGATCTGACATAAGTTGTCCAAACTGGAAATCAATATTTCTGGGTTTGATGACACTTATAAAGAAGAAAATCAAGCTTGTTAGTGCCTGTCATGAAATGAAGTGGGTACTTAGTCTTCAGCACAAATCTGCAAGATTTCTGGACATCTTGAGGACTGAGGATTTTTTAAAAAAACCAGTTTATCCAAGGTATTCTTTTCCTATATAGAAAACTTATTCTTTTTATGGATATTTCCTGTGGGGAGTGTGTGTGTAGGGAACCATGTTTACTGTGGGATGTAATTTCTCTCCATAGTGGTTTTTTGATATATAATTGCACTGTTTTGGCCGCATACAACTCTACTACCTTTTGATTAAACTCATGTATGAATTGTTGTCTCAGAGAGTACAGTGCTGAAATACAGACATGGTTTAGTCATTTGGCCAATTACATAACTTAAAAATCAGATTGAACACTGGAGGTATTACTCTTTGAGGGATTTTCTCATCTACAGGTTGATTTATAATAATAATAATTATTATAATAATTAGAAAAACTTAAAGAATGGTTTGAAATGGAAAGCCTTTAGAATGTAATATAGAAATCTTTCAGAAATACCAAAGGTAGAGAGGTTTATGATCATTCAGCCATGTCTTCACCCATGCAAGACAATCTGGTACCTCTCACCAGACCTTATTCTGCCAATTTTTTGTCTTTTTTAAATCCCTCTTTTTATAACCCTTTCTGGCTAGTAGAACTGGGAGGATGAACAGCATCTGTCAGTCATGAAACAAAATACAGGGGAATGCCATTTTTAGATTTATCAGCATGCCTGTTTTGGGCCTCTATGGAAGGAATATTTTTGAGCTGTTCCTTGGCCTGGTTAAATATTGAATTAAGCACTTAAATTTTTTGATACACCCCAACCAAATCACTGCTAGGCAGTGTCTCTGTAGACATTTGCAAGTCAGTGCATGGTTCATTGCATGTTTCCTCAGTCAGAAGAGTAAGCCATGGTTCAGCATGAGACTCCTTTGGTCCCTTCGGCTGAGGAGGCGAAGGTGGGGATGAAGAGCTGCTCTCTCTGCTGACTTTTCTGCCTATGGCTGAGAAATTGAATGCTCCAGCTCTGCAGTGCTGAGCATCCATCCTGTCTGAGGGAGACTGGTTTGCTGCTCACATCTATCCATATCCATTAGCCATGCAGGACACAGTGAATGGAGTAGTTGGTGTTCAGGTTTTCAAAGAACCAGGAGTGAAATTTTAATTTGTCCAGAAAACAGGGTGTCATGTTTCCATTTCTTCTTGTCTGGCTTCACCAGTGCTCAGTATGGGCCTGTCTTGCTGAGTTACTGCCAAGAGAAGGTGAGAGGGTGTTGCTGTGAGGGGTGAGTGAGCAAGGACAGGCACCCTATAATCCAGTAGAACAGAATTGTGTCCTTGCTGGATAATATGCCAGTGTCCTGCAAATTAATTAAGGTTTTTTTAAAGTAAATCCTTTGTTGATTGAGTAGCTGAGGCAGATATTTGAAGACCTCTGTTTGCTCCCAGTGTAAGTGTAAGCTGATGAACTGCGTGCTTCTGGGTTTTTTCATCCATGCAGCGTTTGCTCATGAACCCTCACTGTGTCCTTGAAGAATCCTTTATGGTGGTGAGAGGAGCAGCAGAGGAGCAATGTGATTAGTGATGCTGCCCATTTGAACTCAATTGTTTTCACCTTTTCATTTCTCAGGGGAGTAGGTTCATATCACCGGGCCCTGGTCCCTGCAGGCTGAGCATCTCCAGCCACCTCATTGCTGGGAGGAACTGGGAAAATGGGAAAAGCTATTGCACAAGAAACTAAAGAGTAATCATGGGCAACATTGTTAATGATGAATTTCTTCCTGAGCTGGATCTAGCAGCTGTCAGCTGGGAAAAACATTGATCAAAGTAGCTGGGCATGGATTTCAGAGGTAGCAGAAGTAAATGATAATGTGAGTACTGTTCTGGGCAGAGGGTTCTGATAGTCTTGCCAAATGGTGGTGCAAATTCTAGGCTCCTGTTATCTGTCTTCATGAGGCCTTTCTTTCTGCAACTATCTTTGTCTGCAGGCTGAAATTCTGTGATATTCTGAAATGTAAATACCTAATTGTGCTTGCAAATCAGGTACTTAAACTTCCAAATCCTTGTCATCTTAGAGTCTTTGTTTTCCCGATTATATGAATCCTAAGGGTCAGAAAAGGAGATTTCCATCTGTGAAGCTGTCACCCTGACACATTTCCTCCAGGACTTGTGGCATTTTGTAAATGTCACCTTAGCAATCAGGGATGAGGTATTGCACAGAAATATTTTTGGTAAAAGAATAGAGGCCCTTTTAGAGGCAAAAATGGAGACTGTCACAGCAAACATCCCCAGGGGAATGTATTTTCTAGGCTGGACACTGTCACCCATTGGATCAGTGATGGAACACACAATTTTTGTCTTATGCTTCACTTAACCTGCCCAAGCAGCTCCTGATTAGTGAGAACTTCTCACTTAAGAAGCTGGCTCCTGTGGAAACAGCAGTGGGCTCTTACCTGTCCTGCTGGTAATGCCAACTCTTATGTTTTGCTTCCAACTTCAGGAAACACCATAAGGACCAGGTAATTATTTCAGTGTGGTTTAAAATATGTCTACCCCCAGGTAACAGTAGTTTAGCAAAATAAATCACTGCAGAGTTAAGTGGGATTTGGATCTTCAGATTCTTATTTATAACATAATTTTAGTGTGAGGGGAGGGTGAACCAGAAGTTTTGTGATAAATAGAGACTTAATTATGGCAATAAACTGTGGCTTCTTTCTCAGAATGGCAGCCTCATTTATTTACTGTTAAAATAGTGTGAAATTATTAGACTCCAGGAAAAAAATAACATTTTATCATCTTGAGCAGTTCTCCTTCTTTTATGAGATATAATTAATAACACTCTTACTGCAGTTGATGTCCTCTCCAGAAGGAGCCCAAACAGTGCAGGAGAGCTTTGCATTTTTTTCTAAGGCACTTCACAAATGATTGCAGTTATTCTTACTGTGAGACACCGAGATGCTATTCCCTCTGGAACATTTGTCAAAGTGAAGCCCTGACAGCTTAAAAACATGATGGGGAGAAGAGAATCTCTGGCTGGTTCTGTCTGGGCACAGGCAGCTCTGTGGCAGTAAAAGGCAGTCACAAGTGCAAGCATGGACAGAATGATGCTGCTGTCTCTATGGCAGCTCATCCAACTGTTTTCTGCAGACCTTCCTGCCAAACTGAAATATGGGCCTCCAACAGCTCCTTGTGAATGTCTAGACATCAGATCAAGATTGTTGAAATTTTCTTAACTCACAGTCCCAAATGCCTTTATGGTTGAAACATCACCATCATGTTTTTGTTCATTACAGATGTCTCCCATCCAAGCAGTGTTTAGATTCCTGTAGCTCTGAAAGTCTTACATCCACATTTTGTCCTGTGTAATATTTGAGGCAGTGGCCTGTTCTATCTACTGGATTAAATAAAACTCATGTCCAGGTGGTAGCTTTTATTTAATTTCAGCAACATCATTTTTCCTCTGACTTTGACAGATGCTGTGTGGCTCATTTATAGGAACTGAATACATCACTGTGACTGTGCTACCTATGTACTCATTCCTCTCTCTAATCCTCCAAATGGCTTTTCTTCATTTCCCAGAGCTTTCACAGACTCTTCCCCACTTATCTTGCAGTCTGTATCAAACAAGATCAAAGTTCCTGCCTCCAATCAGCCGATAATGCTGGCCTTCATCACCTGCTCATTACATTTTCAATCACACATTTCTGCTCCTTTCTCTCAGGCAATCCTTCGCTCTTGGAGGAAAGCCACCATCACCCCTCCCCACAGAAGTGCCATTATCAGCCTTGGAGTCCATACTTTTTACCCCAGTGCTTGATGATAATGATTAGGTCTGTGGAAGGTGCATGCCACAGTCATCATCTTGATCTCACCATTTCCTTGTAATTTTTCCTCTTTCTGCACATTCCTGTCATCTCTTGCCTTTGGATGGTGATCTCTTTCAGGCCAGGGTGGCCTCAGTACACTGTGTGATGGTGATGCAAAATTAGTAACAATAATATCTGAAGAATTTTGAAAGATAAAGAATATTCACATTTATTATTTCAACGTCTAAATCTGGTCCAAATAAGAGTTCAAAAACAAGCTACTTATTTAGTGACTTTTTGCTGTCCTATGAGATAATGAGTTAGTTATATATGTCTTTTATTCAGTTTTATAGTAGATGTGGGAATACATTCAGTCACAAGAACTACTACACAGCTATCTGCTTTCTCACTAGCAGCATCAGAACAAATTTAAAGACATGGTAGTGTTCTGAATAGGATACAGAGAAAATGGTTCAAATTAACTAAATCTCCATATTAGTGGATTATTCAAACCTTCTGGGGGGAAGCATTCATGCAAAGTTAAAATTGCCTTGATTCACTTTGGAATAAATATTAGGTTTTAAAATATTCACATGGCATTTGGGGACATTGTTATCTCCTCTTATTAATTTTTTTCTGGCTTCCTGGTTTGTCTGGGTGGGAAACTCGATACTGGGCTGTGGACTGAATTTTCTCACTGACCTCTCTTCAGCTGCTCTTTGGGATCTACCACAGAGGTTTGCTTGACCCAGTGCCCAGATGCATCTCTGGGAGTCCTGTGCTGACCCAGCTGTGTTTGGAGTGAACTCCCAGGGGCTCTGTGGGTGCAGCTGATCCTGGGGTGACCCTGTGAGCACCAGGAGGTTCCTCAGATGGTTCAGGATGTGCTGCACAGCTGCAGCAGGGAGACCTGGCACTGGCTCCATTCAGAAACGTGGTAGAGAACAAACAGGGATTGCAGCTCACAGAGTTCATTGTCTAATCCAGAGCTGCAATTCTTTGTCCTTCCAGAGGAAGATACATGACTACATTTAAGAAGAGAGCTGGTAAATTGAGTCATTCTTTTGACCACTTGTTAGCACCATCAGAACTGTTCTTCACTCAAAAAACCCATTCAACTTACGCTTGTTTTAGTTGTCAGACTGTGTGGGAGACTTCTAACACCATTTCTACTGCTTGAATATATGTGCTATGAATATTTCAAATGATAGCCTCCTTACCCCCCAACATTAATTTTATAGATAGATAATTAATTATCCTCCCTATGGCAACTGGCTGTGGTTTTATTAACTTGCAAATCAAAAGAAGAGCCTGAAAAATGACAAGCTAATTTTTTAATAAGGTATGTCTTCCATGTTTATTTGTATTTTATTACCCAGCAGTCTGTAAAGTTATCTGTTTAATTTGGAAAAACGCATTATCGCGGTTTGAGTAATCTCCCATGGAAAAAAAATAAAGATTATTTTGTAACCACAGTGTTGAAATATATTGTACTGCAGTCACAGATATGCTAACCAGATAGATATCTTTGCCTGATTTAAGTAAATCAGAATCTCATTCTCTCATTATAACGATCGTGACAGTGGTGTTAATGTGCACAGAACCCTTGCATGAGTTTTCTCCTGATATGTGATGTTCCCAGACATGAGATTTCTGCCCTGTGGTTTCCTGCCATAATTTTAATTTAATTTTTTTTTCTTTACTTCTGAGATTGGCCCAGGATTTATTTCAGCAACAAGTGTTTTGCAATTAGTTTTGATGGAGTCAAGGTTTTGCTGGTTCTCTCCAGTCTGCAAAGCCCAGAATTGTTCCACCAACGTGTAATGAAGTTTGTACAGGCAGCTCCTCCACATGAAGGGAATGAAAAAGTACAGAGGAGCTCCTGCCAATGCTTGCTTCATATCGAAACTATTCTGAGGAAGATTCTAAGAAATGAGGATGAAAATCATGGAGAGAGAGAGAGAAAGGAAAAAAACCCAACAAAAGAACTGCTGCAACATTTTTAAAGCTGTTTGTACCCTTTCCACAGAGCCGTGTTTATCACTTGTGATCCTGCTGTTTCTGTGGCTTATCAGGAAATAACGAACTCTGCAATCCTGGCCGAGTTTAGCAAAGTCACTAATTGCTAATTGCTTTGATTTAACTTTTCAGCTTCTTGTCCCATTGAGTGCTGTCTCCTGCCTGGGACTGTGCCTGAAGGTGGTGACAGATTCCTGCTGCCTGGGGGCTGGTGTGTGTCCTTCCCCTTTGGAGAAAGGCAGCTCTGCTGAATGCTGCTCTCTATCCAACTCTTCCACCCGTGTTGCAAACAGGAATAATCATCTCTGTTTGTGTGGATCCATTTGCTGTTCCATCCTGCCTCGACCATGGGAAGTCCCAGATGTGCTCATGGACGATGTTGGGTGCCCATATGGGAAGAGGGGATTTCTCCCTCACCCCAAGGCTAGCTTTTTGAGATGAGCTCATGTCCCCTTTGAAGCTCTGAAACAAATTGCTCTGTTTGTTGCCCTGTTGAAAACTTGGCTGGAAGTCATTGGCTTTCCTTCTGAAGTACAATGGTTTATCATCTCCTTATTCCTTTTGTTCTATTGGCATAGTTTAGAGATTTCTTTACTATTCATATTTATGCATCACTTCTTGGAAGCCTGTGGGGAAGACAAGATAGAGAAATCATACTTGAAAGAAAAAGCTGTCAAGCCTAATCTGCTGCATTTCTCATTTTCTGGAACTGTGGGAAGAAGTCTTTGTGAGGCAGCTGTTTGGACAGTCTCTGACCCAGCTTTAGAAACCCTGGCACCCTGTTCAAAACGTTTGACTATATAAAAGGTATGGGTGCATGTGAGCACTATAAATCCAGGTAAGTGCAGCACTGGGGAACTCAGGCCCGTGGTTTGCAAGGTGCCAGCAGGTGACAGCAGCAGAGGATACCCAATGTGTCTGAGGTGAGGGGGCTGCAGCCTCAGGTGCCTCAACAGGCAGGAGCTGGCTCCTAACAGCAGCTGGGAGCAGACATGAAGTCACAGCATTATTGATCATCATCATATTTACAGGTTTAATATAGCTGGTTTGTGTCTACAATGAGAAAAACACGATTTTGGATAGCAGTAGTGTTTTGTCTGCCTGAGTGATTAGTGTTTCACTTAGCACTCTGTTAACTGCCTGCCAGAAGCATAAAGGATGCAAGCTGGTGTGTCACATCTCTCTCCAAGACTGTCAGGATATTTATTTAATCAGTGAGTGAGGGAAATGTTGTGCTAAGCACCTCAATGAGCAACGGGATCCTATTTGGGTAAGCAAGAAAGTGCTTTGATGTTTGTGGGGCTGAATTGGTTTGGTTCAATCCTCATCATGGGGCTTCAGTGGTGAACCTGAGTTTGTTGGAGCATCCACAACGTTGTGATGGGGTGGAGCAGGCTCATTCAAGGGTTAGCTGACCTCTGGAATTGAGGTCGTGGCTCTGTGCTGACCAGTGAAGGGAACCATGCTGAGAGTAGGATGGCATCCAGCTGCAGTGGCCTTGACCAGCAGGAATTGCTGTTATCCCAGAGCATCCCATGGGATGTGGTCTCTCCTTCTCTGCTGCTCACACCCAGAAACAAGGCTCCACATGCTCTTGCAAAGATCTTCTCAATTCAGAAACTAGTATCTGGCACCAATAATGAATTTTGAATTCCCTGGGCTAATTAGGCGTAGTTTGAAAAACCAGAAAAGGCTTTGCCTTTAATTAGAATTTATGTTTCATAGAGTAATAAATCTTGCTGGGGTTTAGGGCCATCCATGCACTTCTTTTGCTTTTTATTGACTCAAACTTTGGTTTCCCTCCTTGGAGTGTCACTGATCAATATCTTGCCTTCCTGTATCATGCTGTTTAACTAACATTTTTTACCATGCTATCCAAAATCTAGATCCTTACCATTAGTAAGCGATATGCAACACTTGATTTGTGTCCAAGCTCAGGATAATCAGGATAATCTCCACCCTACCAGCTTCCCTAGAAGAATGCAGCAATCACATTTCCTTTTCCTTTCTTCAAATTTTGTTCATAACCTTGCTGTACTGAAAATTAAAGAGAGTATTCTTTTCAGCCCTGACACCAAATTAATTTAATTTCCATATTTTCATTATCTTCCTGTTAACCACTAGCACTGTGCAACAAAGAAACCATTTGAAATATATAAAGCTTCAGCCATTCCCTGCTGCAAACTCTCAGGGGCACTTCGATAAATTACATCCTCATAATGAAGAAGTAGGGGAAAGGGTGGCAACAATAGATTTTTTTCACAATGAAATGAAATCGGGATTTGATCTGATGCAACATGACTTGCTCACAGCGCAAATAGAATATCAAATTATCCCTGTGAAATTTAAACCTTGCTCTATTCCTCCCCTTGTATCCATTGTTCTGCTGAAACCTTGAAGACTACATACAATAATTTGCAAATGGGGATTTAGTTGATACAGTTTATTTTTGTCAACTTTCTCAATTTAATTATCTTCAGCCTACAGTCTAATTTATGTGTTTGATGTCACTATTCATTAGCAGTGCAGATGCAGCCTGGAAAGAGATTGTAAAAAAGCCCAACAATGCAGCTGGGTTCCCTCCTTAAACACAGTGCACCAGTTAAATACTGGAGTTGGCTCAGAATGGTTTGAAACATCACCATCAGAAAAATTACTACCTCAAGAAGCATAAGAATGTGAGTTTGTGTAAGTAGTGTCTGTAAAAGTTGTAATATCAAAAGGATGTAGTTCTAGTTCTGTGCCAGGACTCATATCTGATTCATTAGCTGTCACTTAGAGGAGAGACAGACAGACCCTAAACTGGAGTTATGATTTTCAAGGTCACTGGCCAAATGAAAAACTGGCAATACATTTCATTGTGGATTACTGTGAAATGGATTTGTTTGGGTTTTCTGTTCCCTCCCTCATATAAAAATGCCTTACACTGTTTTTAAACAAGTGTAAGGTTTTATATATTCTAAATGAAATATTTGGGATTTTTGTTTTAAGTACAAACTACAAAATTAAGGTCACTTCCATCTGAAAAAAAGTGTATTTAAATTGCTTTTGTTTCCACTTGATTTAAAAATCCACAAGATTTTTAATTTTGTTTCAAAACCAAATATTTCCTCAATCAAAACAACTTGCTGGCACTGACAGAAACACACTGATTAATTTTGATTAACTGAAATACACATTTGTAAGAAAGTTACAGATATTGGTTTGGCTGACTCTGCTAAATACAGCCCCTGAATACAGTCTCTGAGTTGGTCAGAGATCAAATCAAGGCACTGGCTCTGCTGTTTCCAGCTCTGCAGGTGAAACCCAGGATCGTTTCATGCCTGCCCACGGCATAAGGGAAGGAGTTTTTCCAGTTCAGGCTCATCTTGCCTGCAGGAAGACACCTGCTCATGAAAATCTTTTCAACACAGCTTCCTCCCCCCATCCATCTTGTTCCTGGGGAGGGGGAATTGGTAAATCCCTGGAAAGAGGAAGGCTGAACCCTTTGCTGTGACCTCTCTGTCACTTGTTGCTCCCTGAGGATGTGCCCTGCTGGGTTGTGGGACAAACCAAGCGGGCACCCTCTGCTCTGGGAGGTCCAGTTACCCTGGTAAGGGTGATCTGTGCTTCAGGCTGGGTGTCTTTGCCTTCTGAATAACAGTGCTTACTGGGAAATTAAGAAAAAACTCATTAAAACCTAAAAAATCCCTCATCCCTCCTCCCCAAGACCAAATTCCCTGCTGGTGTGGAGCACACGGCGCTCTGCCCGCTGTGGGAGGTCTCGCTTGGGTTCAAAATCCTTCTTTGGGTTTGCCTGAAATCTCAGGTTTCAGGAGCGTGGCCTGTTGCCCTCTTTTCCCTGGCCATGGGGCAGAGGAGGAATTCCTCAGTGTCTGACACCCACCAGCTGCCTGGAGCTGCTGCAGGTTTTGGGGGATCCCATGGGCTGGCAAACAGGTGCCAGTGGCTGCAGCCACCCTCTGAGGGGGAGGTTTTGGGGTCTGAAACTTTGCATGCCACTCTGGTGACTGCTCCCAGTTATCTGAATTAAACCCCAACTTGTCTCACTGTGAAAAATCCAACCCATGTAACTTTAAAAATTTAAAGCAATCAGGTGAATCATTGTATGTATCAATTAAATCAACCCTTCCAGTGACAAGTGGATATTTGATTTTCAACCCCCAAAGGACAGTACATACTGTATTACACTAAGGTGATATTTTCTTATAAATTATCTAGCTGACATGTTGCCTGTGAGGGGGAGAGGTAGATTGTTAAGAAAGAAGACAAACACATCTTTTTTCTATTCATGCCTCATTTCCATTATGCATAAGGACACTGGTCTCAGTGCTCTGTACTTTGTGAATGATGAGAGATGGGAGAGGAACAGTTCCTGAGCTGCTTATACAAACACACACACACATTATTACTATTACTATTACTATTACTATTACTATTACTATTACTATTACTATTACTATTACTATTACTATTACTATTA